>CM028129.1:1419487500-1419695000 GCA_016271365.2 Neoceratodus forsteri
GAGGGGGCTGGGGAGTGCCACTGGGTGTACTGGGGAGGGAGGTAAAAGCTTAGTTGAAAAAAATCTGCAGTAAGGAGAATTAATCCTACATAAAAGTGAGCAAATGGGCATCTCTGTTCTCCTAATCAGATATTTTTTGTATGTATTTCACCATAATAATCATTATGTCAGTATAGCTCTTTTGGTATCATTCCTGTCTGCATGCCAGATGGACCCATATCTGGACTGGGGACTCATGTCCCTTGCTGATAAAGGATCGTGAAGTGCATTGTCCTGGCTTGATGATCTACTGGAGGTGCATCCTTTAACCGAGCTGTTATAAAGAAGTCTCTTTGGGATGCTCAACTGCCTAGCAATCAAGTTCAAAAGTGGACTTGGGATACTTGCGTTGGGTGGGGATGTGCTGAGGTGGCAGCACATCCCAAAGTGGGAAGGGAGATGCTGTGCTTTGCCAAGCTGTGGGCTAGGAAGTGAGTCAAGGGTCAGGGGATACAAAGGCTTCTGACAGTTTGACAGCACTGCCACTCTCAGATTCCTATGCTCCCAACTCATTCCAGTACCTGACTGTTCTTCAGGGAAGCCCCTCACTGAATGGCCCATCAAGTAAAGGGGGGGGGGGTTGTTTAAGTCAGGAGGAACATTGTGGAGTGAACCGCAGAAGTTACTGGGATTGGGAGACTGCCAACAAGCTGAGGTGGGACATTCGACAGGAGAATTAACAGATGGAAAGAATAAAAGAAGACCCTTCTGCTCGTGTGCAGTGCTTTTACAGGTAAAGGTGAAAGATCCTGATGCCCTATTTGGAAAGAGTTTGGGATCTCCCTGGTGCTCTAGTCAAAGTTTCCTTGTGTAGTAAAACAGATTCTAACAGAACTATCCATGGCTCAGTGCAGGATGTTGTCTTGTCGAACACAAAATGTCCACATTTGCCTGCATGTAGTCTTTGCCCAACCAGTTAGCTTGTTCAATGTACAGCATTTTTATTTAATTTCTAGCCCACATGCTGACCCAGTGCCCTGCCCCTTTCTTTGCGGCTTGATGATTGTATTCAGCAAACAATATCTTACTATTTTTACGCCTGTCACTTTCCCTCTTAATTATGTTTTCAGTTTATGGACTGGTATTTTGCCAGTAGATTAACTCTGTTTTTAAGTTAAATAAACAGGATGCCTTGATCCAAACAGGCGGGCAGGAATGCACAATAGGTACAGAGGAAAGGTATTTTATTTTGGTATAGCGCCTTTCTACAACTCAGTGCAGTTAGATAAAAACAGAACAGTTAAATAAACAGCAGATCAATTAAATTCAAATAGCAAACATTTAGGAATAAATATCATCAAATGAGAGGTCAACATTTCTTGAGTTCTTCTGTAGTACTCCCTGCATATGTTGATTTATCCCAGATATTTAAGTGGTGAGTTTCCAATCCACCGCCCCCCCCCAAAAAAAAGGCTTTTTATTTCTACAGCACGTTTTATGCATGCATCTCAAAGAGCTTTCCAATCAACACACACAACTCCATGTCAAGTGATCACTAAAGTGCAGCCACCTCTGAGGTAGAACACAACAGCCATTCCATGACAGCACATTACTCAACAGCTCTCTCACTCTCTGTGCCCAGATGCAAACTGACTGATACTGAGCTGTGGTTATCTGTTGGATGGTCAGTGATTGACAAAATGTTTCCCAGGACACTGGGAAGACTACTCTACACTGTTTGAGAAGTGCCATGGGCTCATTAACCCAGCAGGACATGACCATAGTTTAACATCTTGTCTGACAGGTGGCAACACACAGCAGACAGTGTCCTCCAAACAACATGCTGGGGCATCAGTATAGTCACTTATAACCAAGGGGGGAATGCCCCCTGCAGAGCTACCAACACCACTTTGTACAGCACCTGGTGTTCACTGGAGGTCTCCCATCCAACTACTGACCAGGCTCAACCCTGCTTAGCTTCTGAGATCTGATGGAACCCGGGTTCGTACCCACACTTGGGACAACTGGAGATCAGTGTGGAGACAAAGAGCATCCCTGCAGATGCTCTCCTTCCTAGGAGTAAGTAAATGTCAAGCATCACTCCTCAAGTGGCATCTGGTGCTGGCCCAATGGAGGCACACTCAATGGCATGAGTGACCACATGCTGCCATGTGCCCCCCACTCCCCAATATCATCATGTGAAGCCATGCTGAGGGAGGTGGGTGGAGGATGGTAGAACACGAGAAAAGGGGTGGCCCACTGGCAACGTGGTAGCACTACTGCTTGTGACGTCAGCGACCCGGGTTTGGTAACGAGCCTGAGTCACTGGGGGCCAGCCAAGGGGGGGGAGGAGGACTGAGCATCCCATAGGACACTTTTCTCCTCCAGGGAGGGAGGGAGGGTTCTGTTCTCTGCTACTATACTGCCACCTGGGTGACCACAGGTGGCAGTGCAGCTGGAGACAGATGTGTGTGTGGGGGGATGTTGCTGATGCTGGTGTGCAGATGTACAAATAGTGTGCGCACACAAACCTTGATGTCCTACACGTGACATCCCCAGGGACAGCAACAGGGGAAAAAAATACCATGACCCCAGTACCTCTGCGACAAAGATGGCTCCGGTACGCCTAGGTCACCCCTCTCACCAGCATGAGCCCCACCTGATGCAACTAGATGTCCAGGGGTACCCCCAAACCTGACCCCACCTGGAGGCAAAGTCAAGGCTCAGTGGAGATAGGTGGCCATGACTGGGAGGCCAGAGGGATCGGGGAGGTTCCTGGTGATCCCGAGTTGCAGAGGGCTGGTGTGTAGGGGGCAAAAACAGTAAGGTAAAAAAAAAGAACACGAGAAAAGGCCCACCTCTGGTGTACAAGATGATGGTCCTCTGTCCCCATGCTACCTGACCGCTTTGTGCACCATCCTCTCCCCTTGAACATCGCCACCAAAGCCTCAAGGTGCTTCCATTCCCGGTGGTAGCAGAGAGGCCCTTTTTTTTTTTTTTTTTTTTTTTCAATTGTTTAACCAGGAGTGGCACACTAAGCTGAAAGCTTGTTTACAGGTGCGACCTGGGAGCACAGGGAAGTTAAGTGACTTGCTCAGGGTCACACAGTATGCAAGTGAAGTGGAGGCTGTGGGATTCAAACCCAGGTCTCCAGATTTGCAGCTCAGAGCCTTAAACCACTGCACTATACTGCCTCCCTTGTGGCAGGGGATATCATATCACAACAGCAATGGGAATACAGTGAAGACGATCACAGCGACATTTTCGACAGTTCATTGTGATGGTCCGCTGGGTTCCCGACACTGTTGCCTCTGGGGTGTTCGTCCCCTCCCTGAACCAACTCCAACTCAGAGTTTGGATGCGGGGGGGTAGAGCCTCCCACATGGGAGGTGTGGGGGGCAAAGCCCTCCACAGAAAACACCAGTTCCCCCAGCGATGGCACACCACCAGTTGGCTGTGTTGTGCCATCGCTGTGCTGACGGTTGGCAAATTCTGTGTTGCGGTGGCATGGTGGAACTGTGGCAGGGTTAAGCTGGAAAATGACGTGGTGATGGAGGATCTCGGGGAGTCTAGAAGAGGAGACGTCAGTGGCAGATGAGTCCAATAGATGGGGTACTTGTGGGGCCCGCAGTAGTGAAACACCAAGGGGCACAGAAAGGACAAAAAGAATAAATATATATATATATATATATATATATATATATATATATATATATCAGGGGCAAAAACTCCGTTTAATGCATCAGTTAGGGTTGTTCCACAGCGACAAAGCGGAAATTCAGTGTTAGGGTTGAAAACCTAACTCACCCCCCAGCACACACACACACACAGACACAAACACACACACATATGCAAGTACGGGAAGGACCAAGGCAACACGACTCAGTGACAGACAACCAGCAGCAGGTGACAGAAATAACAAACAATTGTCTAAATGTACTACAAGACATCCCCCACCCACCTGACCAGGTACTGCATGCTCAGTGGAGATCAACAGCAAAACTGAGGCCATGTACACCAAACGTACACTTCCCTGATTGCAGCTGCACACAACGTACCACACTTAGTAGTTGCATGGCCTTACCTACCGATGCCCCACACCACACCACATGTGGTGGGCCACCTGAGCAATAGAGTTGAACAAAACCAAGGAGTTGTACAGGTATAATATCTCTGATTATAACAAGGGTTTGAGAAATGCAGCTTTCTGATTGGCTGTAAACATTCTAACAGCCTTATGTTTAGTTTTTATTAACATACATGTAGAGCCTAACCATATGATGAACATGGTTTAAATGTTGTTTAAAAAAACAGTTTTATTATGATAGCAATAAGCCACTCCCAGGTATTATGTTAATGGTCAGTTTATCACTGTCTAGCGACATGTGGCACTCGGCTATGCCTCATTCAACATTAAACCCCCAAAGGATGATTAACAGACCATTTAACATAACCGTTAGTCATGCCTTATTGCTTAATTACCTTCATGTGTAGATACTCTCCCTCTGCTAGGCACTGCAGGAGCTTTGCAACACAGTGTCCCGCCCAGTTACACCATCCACTGTCTAGTTACTGGAGAATGGCTGTGAATATGAACTCATGAAGATGAACAGTGTAACTTGATCATTACAGTCATTGAAACTTTAGTGTGATTATGACTGACAGAGTCAGTGATAGAGAATAACCCCTGCCGTCCTAGTACACTTATACCATTGTGAGTTAAATCAATACTAAAAGACATTCTATTTATATCTACACTATACCTACTTGATTCCTGTTGTAGCACAATTAACATAGTTATCACTTTGATAGCATCAGTGACAGAATTGTGGCAAACCCAAACACTAGGCATACAGCCTGAGTATGAAACAACTGTTAAAAAATTAGGCTATGTCCTTTAGTGGCATAGATCACTCATTGCAACAATAGTAAATGTATCACTATTTCAATAAGTTAGTCATCACAGATGCAATGACGTTGTCTTTATCAGGTGCAACATACTCAGTAAGTGCCTACAGGAAAATCTATCCTATAGACATCTCCGATACAGCTATGTCATTGTTGGCTCAGTAGTGCTATGATATTTAGAAGCTGTTTGGCCTGATCCACGCAATTACACTGTTTCTTACAAAGAATACTTACTGCATCTTTAGTATTCAAACACTCTGAAGGTATATGTATGTACATCAGCAGTACACCTTCATCAGTAAGAATGCATCTGACACTGGCAGTACGATTTTCACAGCGTTGAACAGGCAATGCTTTTCCATACATTTACTTCAGCCTTTCTATCTTGAGTAAACAGTTACAGTAAATGTACTACTATGTAAATCACATACTAAATGCAACACTACTTTTATTTTGAGCATGGCTGTGTCTTGTAGTTAATTTATGTAGTTCTCTCAATTAATGTATACTCACTAGTGTTAAAACCTTTGTACAACTGTGATCATGCACCTTCAGCATTTATATTGACTAACGGCACAGTACCAGTTGTGGTGTGGTGTGGGGCATCGTTAGTGAGCCATGCAACTACTAAGTGTGTGTACGTTGTGTGTAGCTGCAATCAGGGATGTGTATGTTTGGTGTACATGGCCTCAGTTTTGCTGTTGATCTCCACTGAGCATGCAGTACCTGGTCAGGTGGGTGGGGATGTCTTGTAGTACATTTAGACAATTGTTTGTTATTTCTGTCACCTGCTGCTGGTTGTCTGTCATTGGTTGTGTTGCCTTGGTCCTCCCCATACTTGCATATGTGTGTGTGTGTGTGTGTGTGTGTGTGTGTGTGTGGTGCTGGGGGGGTAAATTCAGAGTTAGGGTTTTCAACCCTAACACTGAATTTCCTCGCTTTTGTCGCTGTGGAACAACCCTAACTGATGCATTAAACAGAGTTTTTTGCCTCTAATTTCCCTTCTTTTGAGAATGATAATGAGAAATTCCCATACTCCCACCACAAGCTGACTAGCCCAGTTGGTGCAACTATTCCAGAGAGTCCAGCTTTGACGGTTGTACAAAACAGTCCACCTCTCCTTTAAGTAGGCAATGCAGCTTCCCAGTCCCCTATTAGTGTTCTGCTCTTTGGATCAGGGTGAGACTTGATATGCCCCCTTTATCCCAAGACGCCCTTTTAAAAAGTGCGGCTAAAAGTATCATAGATCAGGAAAACTGGTCTCTCAACAAGAGACTAAGGCCCCTACGTAGTGATAATACTGAGTCCTGGAAAGTGGGTATGTATGCAGTTTGGGATCAAAGAAGAGTCAGAGGTGATAAGTCAATCGTTTTCCAAGACCTCATGATACTGATCCCTTTTCGAAGGGGAGACGGTGACATAGGAAAGACTGAAACTTTCCCAGGCGTCACAGAGAAAAGCGGGTCTAAAGTTTTGATGGCAGCGTAAATGAGGTTTCCAGGTATCTCTTTTTTCCTTCATATAATGACCTCGTTGACAGTTACTACACTTAATGTTAATAGTATAAAAAGCCACAAAAAAAGGTAACAGCTTTGTCTTGTTTGCAACATTTACATACCGATATTATCTGTCCCAGGATACAAGGCAAAAAGACCAGTTACATGAAGTTCAGCGAAAAGCAGTAATCACTGGTCATAGGGATGTCCTTTTGGTCTAATGGTGAAAATCTCTGTGAAGAAGTGGGGGTTTTGTTTACAAATTCGCCTAAAAAGGTATCTAAGATGGTAGATATTTACCAGGGTGTGCTTTATTGGATATCAATTTTGGAGGTGAAAAATCCCGCTTGATTAATATATACATGCCCCACAGACTAAAGCTTTGAGAGTTGCACCCTGAAACGACATACACCCTTATTTGTATACTTCCTGCTTGATTGTTTGAGGCTGGTGATTTCAATTGTGTTCTTAATATCAAAGATAGAGGATGAAGACGACTAAATTGTTTTCGTGATTCTCAGAATTGAATCAGATTCTGGACACACGCCCAGCTTGAAGGATGCTTATCGAGCATAAACTGTGATGGGGTGGACATTTTGAATCAGTTATCTATACGGATAGAGTTTTTATCTTTCTCTTTCTGTACAAATAATTAAGGCTACCTTGAGGGTCTGGGAATTTTTCTGATCATAAATCTTTAAAGTACAAAGTGTCCTGGGAAGGTGCTCCACGTTGTAAAAAGAATATTTGGAGAATGAACACTCCTTATTGTCTGATGAATCATACAGAAAGCCTGGCAGTTGAAAATTAATGCTAGATTGTCAGTCCTGGATGTCTATGATGATGTTGACTCCTGGTGGAAGATTCAAACATAATTGAAAGTTTTTTTCAATCATTTTCCAAAAAAAAATTCAATCCAATATTGGAATATCTAAAATTACTGATCGCAATTACAAAAGCTAATATCTTTAAACAGAAACCAAGGTTAGATTATAATACTCAAATTGGACATGTGAAACAACTCATGTTTCAATAATATAGATATGATAGAGCTAAATCTCTTGATTTTGGAGCATAAGCTTAGGTTTAAAATTGCATAAAGTGCCTTAGATCCATTTAATGACTGTAAAAAATAGAGTGGTGAATCGGGTCATTATAGAATTAACATCTGATTCTGGAGACCTAGTACGGACTCCAGCCAATGCAAATACGGTTGTGACTAATTATTTAGCTAACTTGTATAGTGTAGATGACCACACTAGGAACGAATTGTTAGATTGAGCCGGCCTTCACTTGCCTCACTTAAATTCTGCAGACAGTACCCGCCTGTTGAACAGATTTCTGAAACGGAAGTGAAAGACTCCATTTTTTCTTTGAACAAGGACTCTGCTCCTGGTACAGATGGTTTGGTGTAGCTTTTATAAGACCTTCCATACTACTTTAGTCCCCAATTTTGACATCTTTGTTTAATGAAATGTTGTCATCTGCTAAGTTGGCTCTTCCATGAATCAAGCATTAGTTATTTTACTTTATAAAAGGGCTTGAAAACTGATTTACTAAATTAAGAGGACAATAAGTTTATATTGAACACTGGATTTGAAAATTTAAAGTAAAATCTTATTACGTGACTTACACCATTGTGGATTCATTGTTAAGTCCCTATCAATCCTGTTCTTTACAAGCCGCCCCAGAATGATAATTTATTACTTATCCGTGAACTTTTTCAGCATCTCAAACAGGTTCAGTGCAAGGTTATTTACTTAGCCTGGATCAGGAAAAGGCATTTGATTGTGTTTCACACAAATTTCTGTTTTCGGTTTTACAAGCAATGGTCTCCCAAAATGATTGCTTGAGATACGGTTGATTGTATCATTCTGTTTCCTTGATACCCAATATTAACGGTTGGTGTGGCCTCCAATAGCAGTTCGAGAGGCGTAAGCAAGGATGCCAGTAAGCCCTTTAATTTATGTTTTCTATATTGATATTTTTATTCGAATGGTGTGCTCATAGTGGTTTAGAAGGTGTGCGACTTGCAGATAATGTTGCACCAATTAAAATTTTGGCATACGCAGATGATTTCACAGGCATGCTTAAACTCTCACTCAGAGGAACCTCAGTTTACTACGGTTTTGGAGTTATTCTAAAGTTTCGGTTCAAAAATTAATTATGGCAGAGCAAAGGATTTTTGGTCTTCTTCCTATTCTTGAATCTGGCACCCTTGCAGTAATATTTCAAAAGCTCCAATACCCATTTTAGGAATTGTGTTTGTGAAATAGATATGATGTATAGCAACCGGACCCAGAAATTAATATTGCTCAATCTGTCGTGACTCGTTCGAAAGGGAAACAAGTAGCAAAACGTAAAGAGTTTTGCATAATTAAAACTCTACTATTGCCAATTTTTTGTATTTAAGCTATGTGTTTCTCCCCATCTTCTGTATTTACAACTTGATAGTGTTTTTTTCAGGCCTGGGAGTGAGTTGAACCCCATTAAAGGAGGTTTACATATAGACCTATTAGTCAGGGTGGGGTAGGTATGATACATCAATAGCTTTTTCTTTAGTATATTTTTGCCATCGTAACTTTTGTCCTCTGTTAGACCTGGTATAAAGCCTTGGTCCCCTATGTAAATTTATGGTTTGAAAGGCTTACCGCTCTGAAGAAACTGCTAATTGACTTCTTTGTTTAAACCCCTATTATTCCTATGTATGGTAAAGGAGTTTTTGTTTGATAAAAGTGGAACTTAATACAATACCTGATTTGGAGACATTGACCAAAGCAATTATACAATGCTATTGTTTCCTCTGATTTTTCAGAACCCTTAATCTTTCCAGATTGTAACCCCAGTCTCAAATAAGACTTTAAATTTACTCTCCCAAGGACGGACATACCGCCTTATTTGGGATAGCGTTTGGTTGAGCTCCCCATGATAGATTGCCAGTGGGTAGTACCCATAAGCACAAACAATTACGTGAACGATGTGTACTCAGTGAGCTCTGTATTTCAGAATTGGAAACACAGAAACACCTTTTTTGATTTGCTCATATTAAAACCTTTCTGTCTGAGTTAGCTAACAAAATGGAAAGAACCTTTGTTTTCTTCCATTTCTTATACTAATTTTAATGTAATGGTTCAAATAAGGGTGGATAGGCTAGGCATCCTGCTGATAATGCTACTTTGGTTTTTTCGCTATTCATTTTACATTTGGCAGTCGAAATCCTTGGTTCACCCAACAACGCACTGTTTTGTTTGATGAACTTTTTACAATATATTGCATACTATTCATACAGTTTATAACTATGATAGGAAAAAGTATGGTCAACTCATGCTCTGCTTTATGGGTGAATTGTTATAATTGGTTGACTTGAAGTTTGTTTCTAGTTTTTTGCTTTATGAATTGGTTTGTATCTTGTCTGGAGACCTCCATTTAATAAAAATTCCCTACTCGAGGAGGCTGGAGGATGCTCTGCTCAGTGGTGTTGGAGCTTTGCACTAGGAGGACATGTAGGGGCTGAGGGCCGGTTCCTCCTTGGCTCCCCTTTACAACGGAATTATGCAGAGATGCAGGGAAGGAATAGTGAAACGGAGCAGCTGGTGGCTCAATATGAAACAAACACGAGCACAGTTCTTACCGAGCACGAGGTTGCCGAGGTTTTATCACAGAAATCAAGTTTGGAATTGGAGGAGGTTGAATCGTTGGTGCTGCATCAACAGGCTGTAGAAGCGGAACAACATTATTGGGCAGCAAGGTACGCTTTTGGTGGCGCAAGGTGGTAGGACAGGAATTGAGGTTGCACAGGAAGAGGAAACAACGAAAGGAAGAAGGACAATGGAGGCACAAGTCATCGCAGAGGAACAGAGGGAGAAGGTGAATCAGCAGGTCCCAGTAGATGGTGTGAATACACCACCAAGAAGAGTTTCACCACTATGAGTGCACAGGGATTTGAAGAAATGCGAATGGACTCATCTGGGAGAGAGATGGAGATCAACTCAGTCAGTTCAGGTAAAACTTAACTGCCATACAACAAAGTGGAGTATCTTCTGGACTGTTTTGTGTGGGTCTGGCTTCAAAGACTCTCCTGTCTCTTTAGTGGGAGGAGAGAAATGTAGTGAGGAAAAGGACCTTCCACTAAATGACTCTTCAAAGGCTCTGACAGTGTAATTGTGGGGAAAGAACGGCGAAGGACTGGTGGCGGACTGACCTTGCAAGCTGCAGGTTGGTGAAGAGCCCCTCTGGGAAGGGTGGGATGCAAATTTTGGTAAAGATGGTGTTGTTACTTCTCCTACTATGTTGAGATACCCCCGGATGGCTCCCACTAATTAAATAGTATAGGCTACTCCTTTTATACCCCAGGACAGCCTCCCCTGAATCTACTGTAGAATTGTCCTTCAGGAAGATACTCATCCCTTGTTACAAGTCATTAGAGACCAGGAAAAGAAAGTACACTGGAGCAAGATTCGTACAAGATAAGGCTGATAAAGTATGGCATGGAAAAGTGACTGAACATTTATTTCGAATACTGCTGGGCCTTTGCTGGAGCACTGCAGAAAAAGGAATGCAGTTAGGTTAAAATTTAAAGGTAGTACTGAAGAAATTCGGACAGAAGATTTGTGGGTCGTGGTACTATTAAAAAATAGCATGAAGTTCTTTGCTTATGAAATTTTACGCTTTGATACATGTTCCGGGATGTGATTTTGATGTTAGTTTTATCACATCCTGGGGTTTAGAACGGTTTTGGAAGCAGTACCGTCTGTTAAAGCTCTCTCCCTTGTGGAAGCCTTTTAGCAATACTACTTACTAAACCATTGACTAAAAATTACAGTTCTTTTTCAAATGAGGGGTAAATGTTGCAGATATTACGACTGGTTATGCAACATTGTAATTGTTAAAGGTTTGCCTGAACCCATACTGGATGAAGAGCAATTATGGACAGGGGATGGACTTATCTTGTGGTATTACATCTAGTAAATGGTCAAACTAGTCATCTACCAAACTGTTTCTTTTGGTAGAGATAGTGGTGTTTTACCCAGGTCAGCCAAGAGCTTGTTTCAAATGTGGTGATGTGGGGCATTTGAGTAATGTCTGGTGATAAACAAAAATGTGGTTTATGGGGAATTGGGGCATGTGGGGGCTCATTGTCAGCAACCTTTGAGGTGTAATTTATGTGAGGAACAGGGCACTCTTCCGGACCTGTCTGGGCCTCACATAACAATGTGGAATTGCTCAGTTAGAGCAGAACAGGATCATTTCATGAGCTGCTGCTCAAAAGAGCAATTAAAATTGGTGGCTTTATTATCACAAGGGTGCTACTACTCATTCAATCAAACAAAGTGTCAGGGTTACCGAGTGAGGCTGACGATACTGTAGTAATGAATGCTCAGGTTGTAGTGAGTGATGGTGAAACAGTGGTGCGGGTCAGTGATGGGGCAATAGTCACAGAGGAGGAGAGGGCTATGATTCTGGTAGGGAAAAAGACGGTCGTCTTGGGTGACGAATCGTGTCTATGCCCCACAGTACATTCTGAGCTAGAATTTGAAGAGTGACTAGATCAAATGGAAAATACTCAGCTGCCTTCGATCCAGACGGAAACATTGGGGAGGTAGTAGTACAGAACCATATGCTCCTTTGCTTGAGGATGATATGGAGGAGGATGGGTGTGAGTCGGACCTTTCCCGGTGGCATCCCTCTCAGGCTGAGGGGGTGCTGAGCCTGGCCCTCTGAGAAAGTGAAATGAGGAAAAGGAAAAAGAAAAGATGATTGCAGGTGTTTCTGTGTTCATTTTGTTGATGGCTATTTCCTTTGTACTGTTAATGTTAATAGTATAAAAGCATATAGGGAAGAGGCACAATACCTTTTGAGCCTCCAGTATTGGAGGTGGAGTGTGTTTTTACAAGATACATCGGTTGAACTCTCTAGCTGAGGTGACAACTGCACAGAAGGAATGGAGGTGGGTGTCTCATATTGGTCAGTCGGGTGAAGAGCAGTGCTCTGTGGGCATTTTGTTTAAGAGTCAGGTTAAGGTGTTGCATGTTTATGATTTAGTACCTGGAGGGTTATGATTCTGGATGTATTATTGCAAATGAGGTTTTCAGTTGATAAATATATATGCTCCTCAACTGAAAGCTGATAGGTCTATTTTGTTTAGGTATGTGGAGCCTTATTTACATATGTCCAAGATAGTTCTATGGGGGGGATTTAATTGTGGTCTTTCCCATGGGATTGGGGAAGAGCTACAAAAGGTCTTCTTGTGATACTAATGCCCTCTTGGTCATTATGAGCGAATGATATACAGGATGTTTATAATATTTACAGCGGAACCGGTTCATACCTTCCATAAGGGGCATTTGTTACTAGAATTGATTTTTGGCTAGTATCAGAAAGAATTACATGTCAGTCAGTGGATGTAGTACCTTTGAAACCTCAGACCATCTGATGGTGGTTTTGCAGTTGGGAAATCGGCAGAATTTGTTAGTTGGGAGGGTTATTGGAAAATGAATACTTCAAAGTTACAGGAACAGTTGTAGAACATACTATAAGGAAATTGATCTTTGCACGACAGATGATTTGTTATTTGTATGAGAGTCCGATAGAATGGTGGGAAGATATAAGAGGGATGTGCAAGAATGGTATGGTGCACACACAAAAGAGACAGGCTAGGAAAAGTATATTGCTTATTTAGGCTTACGAGCAAAATATTTGTAAAACGTTATCACAAAGTGAGATGGGGACCTTGAGGTAAAAGGTTGCAGGAAATAAAATCTCAAATGAAGAAATATTTGCAAGACTCTGAAAGTAGTAATGGCTATCACGACAAAAATATAAGACTCAAGGTACAAAAGAAGAGGTAAACCTATGAGAAGGGAAGACAAGGGTGTCAAAAGGTGTTAATGACAGGTCTGAGAGATGGACAGGGTAAGGTAAAAGAGAACATCCAAGATATCTTGTTTTTGGTTCAGCAATATATGGTAGATAAGTTTCAGACTGTTAGGAAGGAAAGTAAGTTTCCTTTACTAGCCTAGATATTCCAGGACTGAACAGGGAAGAGAAGGACAGGTTGGTTGCCCCTATTTCAGGAATGGAAATTGCACGCCATCCTCAACTGACCTCTAAATCCACGCCTGGAAGGGATGGATTGTCAATGATTTTTATAAACAATTTGTTGAATTTCTGGTTCCTTGTTTAGAAATATTGTACAATGCTATTTGGGAAGAGAGACGGCTTGCCCCTCGATGCAATTAGGATTAATGTTTTTCTTTTATAAGAAAGGAGATCAGTATGATATTAAAAATTGGAGGCCTTTAACGCTGCTTAATTCAGATTATAAGATTCTTGCTAAAATATTAAATCAAAGACTGGCAGTTGTAGCAAGTAAGCTGATTATTCAGGAGCAAACTTGTGCAGTCCCAGGAAGGAAGGTAATACAGAATCTGACTTTCATTAGAGAAATTATAGAGCAGGGTTAGGGAAGGGTTTAAGTGGATATTTAATAGCGTAGATCAGGAAACTGCATTTGATTCTATTCAACAGAATTATCTTTGGAGTGTATTACAACATTATGGAATTCATGAAGAATTTATAGAACTTGGGAAAGTGTTGTACACGGAAGCACAAGCAGTGCCCTTGGTGAATGGTTTTTGGGAGATAACCAATTTTAAAAAGTGGGGTTCAAGCAGGGTTGCCCAATGAGCCCCTTGTTATATGTCTTTGGTTTAGACCCTTTGTTAAGGAAGATTGAGCAGGCCAGAGACATTAAGGCAATAGAATCTGTGGCTGGATTTGCTTTCAAAAGTTTCAGCTTATACCGGACGATTGTATTTTTACTGTGGCAGATGTTAGATCAGGGCTAAAGTTTTGTCAGTATTGCATGAGGCCTATACCACAACTGGTATTAGGATAAATACGAGTAAAAGTGTTGTTTTACCTTTAGGGATAGCAAAATTATTGATGATTTTCCGATTCTGATGACAACAGACCAAGTAAGATTTTGGGCCTATTTTTGGTAATAAAGAGTCTGAGATACGTGATTGGAATGATGTTTATGATAAAGCAAAGCTTAAGGTACAGACGTGGTTAACTTGGAAAATGTCCAGGAAAAGAAAGTGTATCTCATAAGAGCATACA
This sequence comes from Neoceratodus forsteri, assembly GCA_016271365.2. Taxonomy (NCBI): domain Eukaryota; kingdom Metazoa; phylum Chordata; order Ceratodontiformes; family Ceratodontidae; genus Neoceratodus; species Neoceratodus forsteri. The sequence goes on from CM028129.1 coordinate 1,419,502,005, forward strand.
TTGCCCTATGTTTTTATATATGTCTCATATTTTTCCTCTACCGCTTAGTATGCATACCAAACTTTTGGGTTTATTTTGTCAGTTTTTGTGGGGCAGTAGGTTGAATCCAGTGAAGAGGATACATACAGAGAGCGGAAAGAAGGGGGTTGAATATGTTGCATCCTATAGTGTATTTATTTGCAATTTCTTTTAGCTCTATCATTCCCTTATTTTCGCAAACTATGGGAATAGGGCAAATTAGCATGCAGCTTTGGGGAGGATCTTTTTTAGAAGCATGGGGGAGAGGGAGATGGCATCCTGTAGAGTGATTACTTCCGAGTTATGTACAAACCACTCTTGATACATTAGAACTTGGAAGATAGAACTAGCGTGGTGTAGGGATAAAGGGAAGAAAATGTTTTACAAAATCATAGTGGATAAATGGTATCGAGAGGACCCGGTGTTTATGGTACCTCCTTTATTAAGATTTTGTTGTTGGAAGGTATGACTAACCCTCGAATACCTTTTAAAGATGCAAGATTTTGCTTGGCTTTGTGGTCATCAGAAATTGCAAGTAAAGAGCAATCAGAAACATAAGCAAATAACAGAAAGGGGTGTGGAGAGCCTAGTGTGCAGGGATTGTGGAGACAATGCAGCATCTTTTTCTTTGATTGTTCCCATATGCAGGGCTTTTTGGAAGCAGTTATCGATTTTATGGGGAGCAGTTATTGGTATTAATAAATTATGATGTTTTGATTTTAGGGCAAATCCGGCCACCTGGGCAAAATGGACTAACAGTACAATTCAGATTATTTTGGTATGTAAAAATGGTCTATTTGGCAAGCAAGATGTCTTAGATTTCTGAAAGGTAAGGTAGTTCAACAACAGGATGTTTTCTTCCAAATACAGAAAGAATTGGATGCTGTTTATGAATATGAAAGCGTTTTTAGGACAAGACTTATCAGTAAAGCTCTGGAGGAATGTTGATTGGGTGGAATAGAGGGATGTCTGTTACAATTGTATAGGATTTATTCTTTGTTATGGGACACTGTATGTTTATTTTTTCTTTGTGTTTCGAATATTGTTTTTTGTGACTTTCTGTATTGAATGAAGATATTGTTTATTTAATCTGGATTTTGTTTTTGAATATTGAATAAAAATTTCCCCTACTCTGTAGGCAGGTGGCGCTGTCCATCTGTCTGCAGGGATGGAGGACCTCAGTTAGCAGGAGATAGTGGAAGGAGAAGGTTCTGTTGATGGTAGCTCTGTAGCTGTATTACCTGCTTTGAACATCCCGACCAGCTCTGAACTTGTGATGGAACCCTCGCTGCCCAACCTGATGATGGGCAGTTGTCTGATAATGTATCTATGGAGGATTTTATGGCTGATGAGGCATTGTTACCACTTGAACTCAGTAAAAGCAACATTTGCATGACATGTTATCAGCGGGAACAAGAATACCTGAAACGAATTCATCTTGAAGAGAAAAACAGAAGCGCCAAAGGTCTGTTGCTAGCCCTCCGTAGATGACCAGTAAACAATTGCCGGGAGGAATGGGCCAGGAGTGTTCACATTCTGCACTGCCTGTTGTTGAACCTGGCCAGGAGGTTACAGTACCATCAGAAGAAGAGATGGTCTTCAATGGTACCCCGTCTGACTGGATTCCGGGTGAAGCCTTGCAGAATGCTGGATGGCTTTTCTCCAACGGTCGCTGAATCCTTGATCCTGCAATTCCCACCCCTGGAGCATCGACTGTATTACTCTCACAAATAGGACCTGTACTAGATATACATTCTAAGGAGGAATTCCTTCGATTCCTGGTAAGTTCACTTTTGCTTCTACTCCTGCTGTGCCTCCTGAGATGGAGGCTGCGACTGGAGTTACTGCGCAAGATGCTGCCCCTCGAAAAGATGATCTGCTGGAGAAGGCCTGTCCAAGCCAAGACCCTGCTGTATTACCCTTGACAACACCTAATTTGGAGGTATCTGATTCAGCTCCGCTCCAAGGGGTTTCAGGTATGGGACAGGGGAATGGGATTGCTGTGCTTCAGGGTCAGGGAATGCCCAACTCCCTTCCAGAAGCTTGGACTGCTAAGACCTTTGCTGGTCTTTTTCGTAAACCTTCCACAGCAGCCAAATGATGGTTTTTGGTCCATCTTCGATACAAAGATCTGGCTCCAATAACCCCAGACAGACTTTGGGTGGGCAAGGTTTTGTTGAAGGACTCAATGGGGTTTACCCCGATGGAGTATATGCCTTCATCCACTCACCTGAGAACATGTTCTGATATTAGTTTTTGTACTATGCCTTTACTTGAAAATTCTGGAGGCTTTATTATACTGTTAAAGACAGTGAAGAATGGAAGGATTTTTTGGCTATACCTATCACCAAGCCGACTGTCAAAACTGTAACTGTTTTATTTCGTAATGAAGGGGTTGACAATAAAGACATCATTTTCCAGCTAGAGAAATGTTGTACTATTATAGGTCATCCGAATCCCATCATGGATGACAATGGATTTTGGATGGGTAGCTGGACATTTCAGATCCAATTATGGCAAACTGAACAGAGCATTCAACATCTGCCCAGCTCCTTTAATTTTTGCCGTGATAGAGGCATTCTGTTTTTATGGGCAGCCTAAATGTTATTATCATTGTGGGTCTCTTTCCCACTTAAATACTGACTGTGACACAGTATGCTGTTTTCAGTGTGGTTTATTTAGGGCATCCTGTGGCTCACTGCTCAGCCGCTCCAGTCTGTAACCTTTGTGGGGACGAGGAACATATGTTTCAGGATTGCCCCTGGGCTGCCCACAATTCTGAGGAACTTTCCAATCAGGATGGTTTCCTTTTTCAAGTTAGACGGTCCTTTCCTTCACCTGACTCTAAGCCTCTTGATTTGGTCTCCCCCGTAGGAGAGGAAGAGGTAGAGGTAGAGGGGGAAGCTTGAGGGGCATGTCTCGATCTAGAAATCATATGGGACAACCTCCTTCATTTTCTTATTGATTACAGGACCAGCCCACATTGCTTGGTTCACTTGTGAGGGATTTGGAAGGAGATGCAGCTGATGGACTGTTGTTGCAGTCGCTACCTCTTGACTCTCAAGATGTTTCGGAACCCTTGGATGGTGCCGAACCCCCCCCAACTTGATCTGCAGATACCCACTACAACCATCCCTCCTTTACCGGATGAGGCCCTTGTTTTGGACTTATGACCATCTTCTAGTCCCCCTTTCATATCCTCTCCTAAACAGCCAGGAGTGCCTGTCATGACTGGTACCCTTTTGCCTCTTCCACTGTCTAACCATTTTGCAGCGTTTGCCTCTTGGGGGGACAGGGTGAAGGTAGACCAACCTATGGATGAAGCCTTGGATTTACCTCCCAACACCAGGGAAGAGAGAGGCTCCCCAAGATTGCCCCCATGAAAGAGCCTTCCAAACATCGTATGAAATCTAGTATGAAATTCATTAAACCTCCCCTGAGCTGCTGCTCATGACTTGCCAGCCTGAATGTCAACAGCATTAAATCTCATTTAAAACACACCACTACATTTTCAGTGTTGCAACATCTACACTTTGATGTTTTTTTATTATAGGACACTAGACTTCATACTATGACTGAGGTGCAAACTGCCTCTAGAGAATGGGTTTGGGGACCTTCATATTGGTCCACAGGTTCTGAGACTTGCTGTGGGGTGGGAATTGTATTTCTTTCAAATGCTTTGCATATAAAACACTTGGTTGATGTTGATCCTGGTCGGGTTTTGGTGTTAGATGTAGAACTTGATTCTTTTGTTTTCGATTGGTTAACATCTATGGGCCACAATCTAAAGCTCTTCATGTGGACTTACTGTCTAAATTACAACCTTTCTACATACAAGTAGACAGATATTTTTTGCTGGGGATTTTAATGTCAATGTTCAGCAGCTAACTTCTGGGCAAAAACAATATTGTGATAAGTCTTTTTTACTTAAAATTGTGCGTCAGGCTGGATTAAGAGACGCCCATATCATTGGGAATAGGAGAGCGGCTCCCACATATTATAGAGGGACACTGTCCTCCAGAATAGATTTTATTTTTTTAAAACAAACCTTAGAGGTTGCTACAGTTATTAATCTACCCATTGAAACTTCAGACCATATGCTTATTGGCGTCTATATTGCGACCCCCCCTTTACGAGAGGTGGGACCAGGATATTGGCACCTAAATGTATATTTATTGACTACCGCCGATATATCGTCAGGGTTACATGATTTGATTCATGACAAGCGGTCTACATTGTTCCTCTATGAAGGGAATATTACTCAGTGGTGGGATGACTTAAAGTATTGGATTATTAGATTTTTAAAGTTTCAGGCTGGTGTTAAGGTGGCTTCTTCTCAAGCTACCTATTTGACCCTTAGGGCCCAGCTACAAGAATTATTTTCTGCTCAGCATCTTGACGGTGTTGATCACACCCACCTTACTGATGAATTAAAATTGGAATTATCTCTTTTTCAATATAATAGACTTTGTTTGCTTCAGAGAGAACAATCCTTTGGAACCCAAGGGAGGACAGAACAAACCAATCCTTTTTTTGATAGTCAGATGCGTAGGGAAAATAAATGTTTTCTGAGATTATGTGGTGCCCAAGGCTCTTTATTGACAGATAATGAGGGCATTATGCACCTTTTGGAAAAACATGTAGAGTATACTTTTGGGACAGAGGGTTTAAATTCATCTTTTGCCCCTCACTTACTTTCTGCAGCTAATGTCCCACAGGTTTCAGCATCTCAACAGGAGACCTTGATTTCCCAGTTTACAAAAGATGAACTACAACGGTTATACAAAACCTGAAACCAAATATCTTTGCTGGTTCTGATGGTCTTCCAGGGAGCTTTACAAATGTCTTTGGGAAATCATTCCAGAAGAATTGTTGGAATTTTTTAATTATATTTTGACAGATTATTGTTAGCCTACAAAATGTATGAAGGGCTTTTAATATTTCTTTTTTAAACTGGAGACCCTTTGAATATTGAAAATTGGTGGCCTATAATGCTGCTGAATGTTGATTTTAAGATCCTAGCTAAGCTGTTGGGGAATAGATTAGCTTTGGTAATGGCAGATTTGATTAGTCCTCAGCAGTTTTGTGGAGTTCCTGGACAGCATATTTCTGATTCTTTATTTTTAATTAGAGAACTTCTGACTATAGGGGATGCCTATCTGGCTGATTTGCAGGAAGGAGGTTTTCTTTTGAGCCTAGATCAGGCTAAAGCCTTTGATGGGGTTTCCAATGCTTTCCTTTGGAAATGTTTGGAGGCCTTTGGGATTCCTGCCCTCTGTATTGGATGGTTACAGTTATGTTATATGTTAGCTTACATTAAACCATATGAAAATTGTAGGATGGGGCGGAAATGTAGGATACAGAAGGGGGTCTGTCAATGGTGTCCATTGAACCCCCTCTTATATGTCTTTTATATTGATCCTGTGCTACGTTTATTACAATGGTCCCCTCTGTTGATGGGATTAGGGGCTGTATTTTCCCAAAATATTGTGGTCATTGCATATGCAGATGATATCTGTTTATTGGCACAAAATACTGGTACCATGCAGTTAGCTTGTGATTTATTAGTTGCACTGGGGAAAACTATTGGGGCTAGTTTAAATATGGAAAACTCTCGGTGTGTAGCAATCCAGGGTTATTCCCCTTTGTTAACAGAAGTAGCGGATGTCCCAGTGGCTCAGACTCTATGTAAAATTTTGGGAATTTATTTTGGGGGAGATAATAGTGCAGGTTTTAATTGGGATGCTGCTTTACGCTGAGGTATGGACAAAGTGATCCGTTGGAACAATTGGAAGATGTCCAAGAAAAAGAAGCTTTACTTAATTTCTACTTTCTTGGTTCCTGTGTTTTTATATGTTAGTGTTGTTTTTCACCTTCCTCGAGAGTTAGAATCGAAGGTATTGGCTTGTTTTTTTTTATGCTTCTGGGGCAGTCGGCTGAATCCCATTAAACGGAATGTGCTGTATTTAAGTACGGAAGAGGGGGGAGTATGAATAATACATCCAATTGTATTCTTCTCCTTGCTTTTTATCTTTGCCAATCTGCTTCCACTTATGAAGGGAAGTTCCTGTTTGTGGTCACTGTGGGGTGTGTCTAAATTACGAGGAGTGTTAACCGAATGGCATATGGATTCTTTTTTGCATAAAAATAAGGACCAACCACGTCTTGACTCAGTTTGGGCTGGGGTATTTGATAATATCAAGAAATGGAAACTTAAATATGTTTTTGTAGTTTCCTTGTCTAAGAAATTTGTTTATGCTATGATCTTATCAGAATGTTTTATTGAATATCCCTTTTCTGGGTTCTCAGTTCTAGATCAGAATTCTATTTCAAAGTTTATTATGGATAAGCATATTTCAGAAAAAATGTGGGATGTGGTATGGTTGTCTATTTATGGGAAAGTGAATGTTAAGGGTAATCAAAAACACAAACAATTACAGAATCAATATTGTCCAAGGTTGACATGTGGGAATACTATTGAAACTATGACTCATCTCTATTTCACTTGTCCCCATGTTATTCAGTTTTGGGAATTAGTTCAAGATGCAGAGCTTTTTCCATTGCAATTTCCTCCAGATCCCATGGTTCTTTTTGGGGGCATAATTCCTGTCTCTCTCACCCATGTTAACTATAGCACTGTACGTGTGATAATGGTTCACTTTTTTTTATTGGATTTGGATTGGCCGCTGTAGATTGGTGCTTCAGCAAATGGATATTCCGATACTCGACCTTTATTATTTGATTTTGGCAGATTTGTGCAAATTTCGAAGTGCTGAACGTTCTTGATGCTGTCCACAAGTTTGGGCACAGAATTGGGCTCATTTTTCATTACTATGAATTCTGGAGGGAGGACGTGTTGGAATCGCTTGTTTGCATTTCTTTTTCTTTATTTTGTTTTTGATTTATGTATTTCCTGTGATAATTTTTTCCTTAGAATGTTTGCTGTGATTGTATGAACTGCTAATTGTTTGTAATTTTGATTTTTTTCCTTTTTTGTAGTTTCATATGCTGCAATACTGATTTATCTATCCTTTGTTATGATTTCTATATGGTTCCCCTACTCTTTTCTGGGGGGGGAGATTGTTTTACGCTCGAGGCTGCTGTATGCTGAACTTTTTCTTTATGTTTTGGATTTTCCTTATTATGAGTCTGTATGCTGTAATACTGCTTTGGGTTTTTTTTGGTTCTTATGGTTTAAATAAAAGATTCCCCTACTCTTTTCGAGAAGTGCCATGGGATCTTTAACATCCACCTGAACTACCACCAGGACAGGTAGATGGAACCTCGGTTTAACATCTCATCTGAAGGGTGGCACCTCAGGAATACAGCATCCCCCTCATGCTGCACTGCAGTGTCAGTATTGGGATATTAACCCAAGTGCCTGGTGTGGGGCTAGAACCCACAGCCTTCTGATCTCCCCACCTCAGAGGTGAGTGTGCTACCTGCTGAGCCACTTATACTAAAGATGTTGGCAACATCTTGGCACTCCAGATGGGATGAGGTTAATTTGCACCCCAAAGTTGAGGAATAGAGGTATGCAAGGATCATAACATAGATACTTCTTTCAGTGGGAGCTAATAGTAGGATAGAGACTGTCAGTGGAAAGTTTCATTTTCTGAAACCCCAGTCTAGCTAAAGCTAAAAAAGACAGGTTACATAATGTGCAGGAATTTATTGTTGCTTTATGACTGCCCATGGGTCTCAGAATTTTTGTGAGGATGCCAGACAGGAGACACCTGGGAATATGTTAAGCAACAGTTGTGTTTAGAATTAGATTAGAAACTTAAGGACAGACAGAAAAAAAGGTTATTGTATGCAAGATTTGTGTATCACATGCCAAGAAATGCACATGAAAATGAGAAGTATGAAAAACAGTTTGACCAAAATAAAACAAACCTTGTCATACTATGACTGGAATATCAAGTCCATTATGGGGCAGTTGACTAATTTAATAGCATTCAATGAAGCATTATCTTGCGGCATAGATGATAACCAAATGAGAGGCTTATGCATGCAGAGAATGTATATGATATTTCAAATTTTAAATGACAAAGGTTAGGGATATGAAGGAAAACATCAGCATACCAAATAACCTTCACCTTTAACCTTTTCTATTTTGGGATGTGGTCCTCATTTCTCAGATACTATTCTTCCTGTTTTATCATATCTCTTATCTTCTATCTCATCTAAATGCTGGTTTGATCATCCAGAGTCTAGATACCTTTTAACATTATTTCTTTTCTCTCTACATACATATATACAAACACACACACACACACTAGTATATGCTGCTTCAGAAGTGCAGGGCACAGCTTTGGCTTTTTGTGCTGTGTGATAGAGGTTAAATTAATTTTATGTTATGTCATTCTATGCTTTACAAATGCTCAGACCTTATGCCACAGTATGTGGGTGAATTTGAAGTGTTAATTTTTCTCTTTTTTTCTGTCTGTGCATAATAGTGATGCTTTATAAATGTTCAGGGTTAAAATGCAGTATGTTTTTAAAAATATTATCTTAGTTACTGAAAGAAAAAGCAGCCAAGTCAGCACGGTGAACTGAGAGACAGAAATATTTATAGCCATTCCTTATATGTGTGTTTTATAATGACAATAACTTCATGATGACAGTGATATTTTTGATAACAGCATTATGTGATATTTTGGTTTGAATATTTTTGCCATAATCTGCTTTGTACCTGGGACCATTTAGTCCCTTGAATCAGGCTAATCCCTACCTCCCCGCCCCACACACACACACACACACACACACACACACACACACGAGTCTGTCTTTTACTGGTAAGCTACTGTCCACAGTTCAGAAGCAACAGGTGGGGAAAGAATTAAATATTTTCCACAATTCAGCTTTTGCAGCCTGAAATGAACAAAAAAAGGGGTTCTTTTCTAAATATTTAGCAATCACCTATTTAAAGGAAACAATATAGTTTCTGGGAAATACAGTGGGGAGGGTCTGGGGCGGGTATAGAAACATATTGCCAGGTCCCCCAACACACACACAGTACCTTATTTTCAGACAATTGGGCCAGCAAAGATATTATATTTGATTGGATAAAAATGATGGCAAGATTGTTTTTGTATGTTAATGAGGGTTTGTGTACGTGAAGGATAGTGAATGAGGATTATTTGGAGTTTAAGATGGCGGAATACAGAGAGTATATTTTATGGTGGAAACTTCGGAATTGTTTTATGAGAATACAGCTGACTTGAAGGAATCGGTTTACACAGGCACACCTGTATTGCATGTTTCTCATGAAAGTCGAAAGAGGTGTTTTGAGGGAAAAGTACGATGTGGTATGAACTGATGTGATTTAACCCCTACCCTATGCACCAGAAGGGATGTGGATACTGAACTCATTCCTTAAGAGGCACGGAGTCCAGGCAGTTATCACCGCTTTCACTATTTTGAACCTAATGAAAGGGGGAGAGGGCACATACCTAACTGTGAACAGAAACAAGAAGGTTCTCCCTCAGCTGTTAATTTTTGCTCATTTAAAGTTACATGTAGCTTTTCCACTGTTTGGCACATTTGTGCCATCTCAGTTGCAAGGGGGTCCCAACTTAGCATACCCCTATTGCGTATGCAACAGGTTTTTCATCTTGTACCATACTGCTTGTTAAGCATTAGAGGTTTACAATTTTTTTTGTTTTTTACACTCCTTCTCCAAGGAAGAGGGGATGTTTCTGGAAGAAGCGCCTCAGACTAAAACTAAGATAGGGTTACATTTGTAATTTATTTTCTTAGTTATACTTGAGGTCAGCCTTCACTCGAGAGGGAGCAACTGGCTGGAATTCAGTACATAGAAGTTCAAACACCCTTTCCTCTCCTGAACAGGAGCCTTAATTAAACAGGGAGCTAAAGTATATCTTATGAAACTATCCTTTTAATTTCAGCATTTTAAGGTTTTCACTTTTTATCATAGAGGGGATACCCCTGCAGGGTTTTAAATAATTGATTAGCAGTTTTTTTCTTGGGACGATACTAACTGTTTAGAAAGTATTTATATGTGTTTTCCTGAAATGTTATGTTTGTTAGACACAGTGAGGCAGGTGTTATGCATTTTCACAATGTTTTAACATAGAAACATAGAAACATAGAAGTTGATGGCAGATAAGGACCGCAAGGCCCATCCAGTCTGCCCATTTCTTTTTCTACCTTATAAATGTGCCATCGGCCTTTGCTCTGTCAGTGGCCTATCTATTCATAGTCATTTGTATTGCTCCCTTATGCCTATCCCATGCCTGTTTGAAGCCCTGCACTGTATTCATAGCCACCACTTCTTGTGGTAAGCCATTCCATGCATCCACCACCCTTTCTGTGAAAAGAATTTCCTCACATTCCCCTTAATTGGCCTCCCTCTAATCTCATGCTGTGTCCTCTTGTCCTGCTATTTTCTTATATTTAAACATGTTAGACTCTTTCACCTTGTTTATGCCCTTAAGGTGTTTGAATGCCTCATCATATCACCTCTCTCCTCCTTTGCTCAAGGGTATACATATTGAGCTCCGTTAATCTGTCCTCATATGTCTTCTGATGCAGTCCCTGCACCATTTTAGTTGCCCTTCTCTGGACTGCCTCAATTTGGTTAATGTCCTTGTGAAGGTGTGGCCTCCAATACTGCACGCAGTACTCCAGATGGGGCCTAACCAGTGTCTTGTACAGAGGTTATTACCTCCTCTTACGACTTGTGATACCCCTACTAATACACCCTAACACCCCCCTAGCCTTACCTACTGCTTTAGAGGTCTGCTTGGATGATTTTAGGTCATCAGTGATGATGATGATGCCCAAGTCTCTTTCTTCCTTTGTGACTGCTAGCAGCTCCCCTCCCAGCCTATAGGTGGCTTCAGGGTTTCTCTTCCCTATGTGCATGATTTTGCACTTCTTTGCATTAAATCCCAGTTGCCACTCTTCTGACCATTCTGCTAGTTTATCCAGATCTCTTCTCATTCTGCCCACCCCATCTGGATCATCTACTCTGTTACAGATCTTGGTGTCATCTGCAAACAGACAAGCCTTACCCTCTAGTCCATCTGCAAGGTCACTAATGAAGATGTTGAAGAGGACTGGCCCCAGGACTGATCCCTGAGGTACCCCGCTTGTGACTTGCATCTCTTCTGACTGTATACCATTTACTACCACTCTCTGTTTTCTGCCCGTCAACCAGTTTGCCACCCAGTTGACCAACTTTTGACCCACCCCGAGTCTACCCAGCTTATTTATCAATCTTCTATGTGGAACAGTGTCAAAAGCTTTGCTGAAGTCAAGGTAGGTGACATCAACTGCTCCCCCTTGGTCCACCACTCTGGTTACCCAGTCAAAGAAATCTATGAGATTAGTTTGACAGGACCTTCCTTTTGTAAACCCATGCTGTCTTGGATCCTGTGCCCCTATGGATTCCAGGTGTTGCACTATCCTTTCCTTAAGGAGTGCCTCCATAATCTTGCTCACTACTGAGGTAAGACTGACTGGTCTGTAGTTCCCTGCCTCCTCCCTGCTACCACTCTTGTGGGCGGGATCACATGAGCCCTTCTCCAGTCTTCTGGGACCTCTCCTGTGCTCAGAGACTCACTAAACAATTCTGCTAATGGCTCTGCTAGTTCCTCCTTTATCTCCTTAAGTACCCTGGGATGTATGCCATCAGGTCCCATTGCCTTATCCACCCTGAGCTTAGCAAGCTCTTGTAGGACCCTTTCTTTTGTGAAGGGAGTAGTGCTCACCTCCCTCCCCCCTGTGTCCACGATGCTGAGCTGTGGGCCCTGCCCTACCTTCTCTTCAGTAAATACTGAGCAAAAGTATCTATTTAGGATAGATGCCTTTACAGGCTCCTCCTTTTAGCACTTTTATGAGCAAAACGCTAATCAACTTTTAGAGTTAAATAAAACCCTGCCCTGTGTTCTTATTTATTTAGTTTTTGTTGACCGGGTAAGTGCACCAGACAAATTCTGCCTATTCTCAGGCAGGACCCGGGTCCATAGCATGGAAATTGCACTGTGTCTGGAGGGGGGTTCCCCACCCCAATCTTTTATTCACTACTCCATACCAGACTCTTTATATATCTGGCAGCATAACAATTTCACTGCCATGGATGGCACATCCCTTGTCTATGCTGTTTTATCACAGTACATTGTTTTTCTGGCTACTTCTGCAGTCTTTTGCAGTCACTCAGTTTTATGTTAATTGGTTTAAATGGTTAAAGCCCACTCCAAACACCACTCCCTTTAGTTGCAACAATGCCCATGCTGATCTCCTTGCAAAACAAGGACCTCAAGGGGAGAAAGTATGGACTTTCTCCACTTTCTCACCCCCACAACCTGTGGCAGGCTTCATAGAAAACAGACTGTGCCCATTTACCTGAGTAGCTTACAGAAGCAAGACAAGTAACTAGCTGCATTACAGCAGCAGCTGATTCATATAGGCTACCTGTTTAAAAAGCATAAAAGAAATTGCGATTGTCATCCAGAGACTGAGGTTCTGCTGTATACAGGTCCAGGATCTTATTTCTGCAGTCAAGGGTGTAGGCAGGCATACTCACTGTACACATTTGTGTACAGTTTTGTTGAGTGCCTATCATGAACCATATGCCTTTCTGTTAACATTTTCATTCTAATCTGTAGTATTTGGGTTAGTGTCGACCACTGAGGAGTGTCTCTGTTTAAACTTCTGTTGTTTAGGGAGACAGAAACATGAATAACCTCTATAGAGATTAGAGGAATCATCTGACAGCAATCTGATTTGTTTGGAAGGGGGTACCTTTTGGAGAGGATGTGTACATTTTTTAAGGGGGAGTGTAACTGTTGGAGACTAGGGGTGGGATATTGAAAGCGGTTGTGCATGGTGCAAGTGAGATGCACCAGTGCAATAGCAGACATGCGCCAATGAGCGATATTCAGCAGGCGACATTGTGCAGCGCATATTGCAGTGCACCAATGCGCAACCGTAATGAATGCATGCGCAAGTGCAGGGGGCGTAGCCATGAATAAGTTGCACAGTGCGATATTCAACAGCAAGCTGATGGCACAAGCGCGGAGCAACAGGGACATGCACAGAGCAAAGTTAAGCCTATAAAAGGATGGACCAAGCAGGGGACAGAAGCTTCCACCCAGGGGAGCAGGGGTGAGAGACAGAGAGAGAGAGAGAGAGAGACAGAGACAGACAGAGACAGAGAGAGGGCCAGTGGCCAGGCAGGACAGCAGCAGGGGGTGCAGAACAGGCACAGAAGGCAGGAGGTGCAGCAGGCTGTGGGACAGGGAGTACGATCCAGACTTTGCCTGTGAGCGTGAGCTGACCAGAGTGTGTGTGTGGGTCCCCAACACAGAAGGGCACCCAGTGCAGGGGCCCAGGCAGCAACACACAGCCGGGGTAGCCCAGAAAGTCAGCTGCAGAGGGGGGGCAGAACAGGCTAGGCCATGGCCAGTGCAATATTCCAGATGGAGGTGGTAATGAAGGGTGTGAGGAGGCAGGAGGCTGAGCGGCACAGCCATGGAAGGGCCCAGCGGCGGTATGCCCAGAACAGGTGGTACCATGCCTGCACCACCTTCGAACAGTACAGTGACACCGAGATTGTGGGCCAGTACCACCTGAACCGGGCGATTCTGAGGCAGCTCTGTGAGCTGTGCAGTGATGAGATGCAGGCACCCACAAGACAGAGCCATGCCCTGTCAGTGGAGACAAAGGTCACGGCCGTAATGTATCTGCTCACCACGGGCACCTTCCAGAGACCAACAGGGGACACCACAGGCATAACCCAGTTGGCCGCATCACGGCTCCTCACACAGTTGCTCAACAGACTGCTGCCACATGCTGCGGAATACATCCACTTCCCCAGCACACAGGCAGAGCGTACAGCAAACATGCAGGAGTTTCACAGAGTTGCATGTATGCCTGGCATGCTAGGGGCCATTGACTGCACCCACGTAGGCATCCGCACACCACCGGGGCCGGAGGGGGTGGCCTACATCAACAGGAAAGGCTACCCCAGTGTCAACTGCCAGGTGGTGTGCGATGCCATGGGGCACATAATCAATGTCTGTGCCACACACCCTGATGGAGCACATGATGCCTTCATCTGGCACCAGTCTGCACTGTGCCACAGGTTTGAGAGTGGGAACATCCCCACCGGTCACCTAGTAGGTGAGTATGCAGCTGGAATGGGCAGCTCTGCACAACAGCACAGGGTGTGGGGGAGATGCCATGCTGGGGGCATAGAGGGTCTGTCTGTGTAGGCGGGGGGGCAGCCACACAGACCAAAATGCTAACCCATCATGTCCCCACACAGGTGACAGCGGATACCCTCTCCAACCCTGACTGCTCACCTCATACCGGTGCCCGTCGACCCCAGCGCAGGAGAGATTCAACGAGGCACATGCCAGCACACGGAACATCATCAAATATGTGTTTGGACTGCTGAAGGCATGGTTCCATTGTCTGCACAGGTCTGGCGGTGCCCTTCAGTACAGCCCCTCAAAGGCCTGTGGCCTATTCCTGGCCTGCTGTGTGCTACACAACATGGCCACTGACCATAGGATAGCTGTCGAGGTCAAAGAGGGGAACAGTAGTGGGGACAATGCGGACGCTGGGCCACACGGTGGTGAGCAGCCCCCCCGGACGACGGGAACCCCAGCTGCACAGGATGGCCCAGCAGCACTGGGACACCATTGCAGAGGAGCACTACGGTGCACGCAGGTAGGTGAACATAACCACACACATGTCCCAGGGACCAGGGCACAGTATACAGGCATGCCTGGCTGGGCCCCACAACAGACACAGCTGGAGAGCAGCGTTGATGGACATGGGACAGGACACTGTGGAAGCACCCCTTATGGCACTGTGGACCCCACCCACACAGCCCCACACACCTCCACACACACAAGCACAGTCACATGGGCACCAACACATGCACACCCCGAAGCCGCCAATGGACGTGTGTCAGACGCTGAACACCAGGGCACAGTGGCGGCTGGTGATGTGATGGCATCATCATGCACATGCCATGGGGGCCAGTGGCCGGGTGGGTGTGCACAAGGCGGGCATATTGTGTGGTCCATGGACCACATGGCCCTGGTACGCACACGCAAATGCACACACCACTGTGCATACAGGGCTGCGGCAGGCAGCGGACAGGGAGGGTGGTGGATCATGACTGCCATGCAGTTGCATGGCTGCCACAGATATGTGGACAGCCCTGCTGAGACCGCCCAGCAGACACAGGCTGTGCAGCAGCCACAGGGGGTGTCACAGATGTACCCCCAGGTGTGTCACTGTGGGAATGCGACCGGTCCCTCTCAGGCGTCTGCAGGCTCCCTAACAGGCCCGCTCCAGGCATACCTGGAATGCCCACAGCGGATCCCGGTGACAACAATGGCAGGGTCTCACGACGCCAGGACCGAGGGGTGGAGAATGCACTCTGCGGTGGCTTCTGTGGAAGGCCCTGCACCAGGGTGGCCAGTGGTGCCAGGCTGGCCGTGACTGCAGCGGTGAGCTGATCCAGGCCTGCAGTCATGTCCTCCCGCATGTGTGAGGCCTCGGCCAGGAGCTGCTCAAAGTCCTGGTCATGCCTCCCTGCGGACTGGCACAGCTCAGTGCAGAGTGCATGCACCCCTGCCATGACCTGCATCTGTTGCTCCACGGATGCCGGAGCAGACGGGTGTGCTCAGTCAGAGGGTTGGCACCTTGGGGGGCTTGGGCATTGCGCCAACCCACAGGAGTTGTGCGGCCCCATGGCATGGCCCCCCACGCAGGTGGGGGCTGCATAGTGGGGCCCCCTTGGGCCTCTACTGTCTGCGTTGCAATGGTGGAGGCCACTGCACCCGCACCCCCCTCGGCACCATCCTGCTGCCACTGCTGCTCCTCTGGCCACTGTGCACATGACGGTGCCGGGGTGGCTGCATCAACACCGCCACACAGTATGGTCTGCACCACAGGTACATCATCCACCGCCTCACCGGGTGGTGAAGCTGGAGGGTCGACAAGTGCCACCTGGGTACCATCAGCACTGCCGTGTCCTGTGCATGGTAGGGGTGCCTCACTCCGGTCGGCATCACCACTGTCCAGGATAGCAGTCATGTTGTCATCAGACCTGGACCCTGCCCCGATCAGTGTCTCAGCATACTGGATGCCATGGCTGGCATCCCACTGAAACACTGCCTAGGCCTCATCCACACCACAGGCATCCAGTCGGACAGTGGGGAAGGTCCAGCAGTGGTCCAGACCCCGAACTCCAGTGGAGGTGGATGAACGCTCCTCCAGGTTCATGACAGCCCCCGGGGTGGGCACCGCCACCCCTGCAGCTGCACGCAGGCACTCAGGATCTGTAAGGGAGCACATACACGTTAGTGCTGCCACCGCACACCCCTGCCCCCTTGCACCCCCTCACCTCATCCCCATGCGCCGCTGTACCTACCTTGCAGTGATGGGCTTCCCCCGGCTGGAATCCACAGCCGGGAATACCCTCAATGGTGCTGCGCCATATGGTCACCGCCACCAGCTCCTCCTGCAGTGTCAGCTGTGGCACCTCAGGCTGTCCACTGCCCGTTGCGGCCCGGATGGCAGCCACCTTCTCCTTTATCCACCTCCTGTCCATGCCCACCTTTTTCTTGCACTCCTGTGCTGACCTCTGATGGCTGCCCTGCAGGTTCACAGCCCTGGCCACTCCCTCCCATGCCTCTGCCCTGGCCTGTGGGGTGCCTGTGGAGCCACTCAGAAGGGTCTCCTGGTCCAGGTATGCATCATAAAGGGCATTGCACTCTGCCCTTGTGAAATTGGGCCTGCGCCTCCATGCAGGCCCCTGTTCCTCAACCTCCTTGTGCTCCAACATGCTCATTCCTGTGGGTGAGGACATGTGGTTAGTGCTGGCTGACACACATGAGGCACCCCCCCAGTCCTCTGTCCCGACATGCCCACTGCCTGGCGTCTTACCTGTGAAGGATGCAATACTGGTCTGGTGCCTGTGCAGTCCCATGGTGCCTTTATAGCGCATCACATGCAAATGAGGGAATGCGCAACTGTAATGGGATGCAAATGCCTCCGATGTGCCGTGGATATGCTGATCAGCTCATCTGCGTATACTGGCTGAATATTGTGGAATTGCACATGGCACATTGGAGATGCACACGCTCAAGCCATGGCGCAACTGTATGATGTACGCAGCCTACCTGGCACAGCGTATGCACGCACTGACGTCGCATACATCGGTAGCGCTTCCTACGCACATGCGCTATATGCAGTACAGTGCTCTGCCATTGTTGGGCATTTGGTGCACATGTACTGTATGCCCTATAGCGCCTGTACACCATTGGCACATGGCCCATGGGGCACACTGGACCCTATAGCGCACCATGCCTTCCATGCCCTGTCGCGCACGGTGCGCGTGCCAACCTTTAACCCCTACATGTGTCCCTTGACCCCAGGTGCCTGCGGCACGTGCCAGTGCTACCTCAGCTGTATCGCACAGCAATGAGGCATGAGCAATTGGGGATGGCAGCGCATCACCAGGCGGGTCGCGCACCCATCACACATGCATCTCGTGCGCTCCTGGGTGCCATTTTGGCTCAGCGATGCAGATTGCAGCATGCCTCGCAGGAGCACACCAAGGGGCTCCCAATTGGAGCCAGCTTGAGCTGGTCAACCTGGTGGCACTAGTGGAGCCTCATGTTGGCACCCTATATGGGCAGGTGCCCCTGGACTGGCCACGCACAGAGGTGTGGTAGGGGGTGGCCGAGGAATAAGAGAAGGCCACTGGGTCATGGCATAGCAGGGAGCAGTGCTGCCACTGGTATGGGGACCTGCAGAAGAGGGATCTGGACTGGCTGAGGACACTGCAGGCACGCATCTGGAGGGGCTATGGTCCCGGTGGCATGTCCCGTGCCGTCCTGTGGGTGTTGCCCATGGCTGCCTGCCAGCGGTCATTGGTGTCACACCACCTCCATGCACTGCTGTGGTTCACGTGGTCAGGGCCTGCGGCCATGTGCCTGCCTTCCCTCCCTCCTGACATCCCCTGCACCCTGGTGGCAGTGTGTCCTGCTCTTGTGGCCTGTTCCACACTGTGCCGCGTGCCCTGTGCCATGGGCCATGCACCTCTGTCCCTTGCCCAGCCCATGTTGTGCTCTTGGTGTTGGAGGGCCGGAAGGAGGAGGATCGAGCATCCTATGGACTGCTGTCCTCCGGGGGAGGGGGGAAAGCTCCTGGCATTTGATCAACCCTTAGTGGAGACTAGGAGTCTGATAGCTGGAGCTAATGAGTTCTGGGAGGCATGCCAGATGGTCTGATGCTTTGCGTCCCAATGTCATTGATTTGATTTGATTTGATTTATTTAATGGGCTTGCACTCTGGAATACAATTCCCTTTACAGGTATGACCTGTGGTCTAACATTTATAGCAATACAGATTCACAGTACATTTAAACAATGCTACACATAATCTTGGAAAAACTTATTCCATGTCTAATACATACACATTAAAAACAATCACATTTGAACAAGTCCCTATAATAATGCATTAAAGAACATGAGAACATGTTATAACTTGGTGAACACCTGATCTGTGATGGTATTTCATTCCAAATTGTAGATGCAAAATGGGAAAAAGTACACAGCCCATTTGTAGTACGCATTAAAGGAATATTTAAAAGACTGTGATCATTAATAGATCTAGAGTTATAGTTTGATTTGTACTCTATCAATTGGTTACACAAACTGGAAGGGGTTCATATTCTCTTAATTCTTAAAATAAACCTAGACATTGACAATTTAAAAGATAATGAAACAGGTAGCCATCCCAGTCTGATAAGAACATCACAGTGATGCAAGTTATTAGGTGCTAACAGTGTAAACATGCCTATTTTTTGCATCAAAGTAGGTTTCTTCCATAGAGTACTTGTAAGGGCATTGTCAGTTACTATTGATGCATAGTTTACTATAGGTAAAAGTTCTTGATTAACTATAGCTGTACTTGATTCTGAAGTTAAAAAAACTATGAAGCCTGAACAGTAGGGCAAGTTTTGTATGTATTTTCACCATTGTTGTTTGGCTATGGATGTTAAAATTCAAAGTATGGTCTAGCATAACTCCCAAATACTTAAAGTTATTTACATTTTCATAAATAATACCATCTAATGACTCAACCTGAAGATTATGACCATTATCTCTCAATCTAATAGGGGTTCCAAACAACATTGTTTTGGTTTTTGACTTATTTAGTACCAGATTGTTATCTAGCAGCCATTTTTTCATCGAACAGAATTCCTTTGTCAAAATGTAATTTAATTCTACTGTTGTCAACTCATGAAAGTAAATCACAGTGTCTTCAGCATACAAAATTAAGTGCGCATCCTTGATGACTTTTGTGACTGAATCAAGTCTGACGCAACAGGCACCTTGCGCCTAGCGATGCAACTGGGGCTATTTTCTAATGCAGCCTGCATCAAACAGCAGGCTGTGTGCGCCAAAGGGGCTTGCACCACCCTTGTGCCACAGATGTGGCTGTGGCATGGCACAAGGGGGCTTGTGGCAGACTGGCTGCCACAACCCCGACAGTCAGAATTTCATAACCCTCCCCAGGGACAAACAGCCAAGTACCATTAGACCAGCAAAGGGCTGGTCTAACGGTACTTAGACTGCCCCTGGGAGGGTGCCACCAGCATCCTGCCACTGTGTCCCCCCCCTAGCAATAGCC
The DNA here is from genome assembly GCA_016271365.2 of Neoceratodus forsteri. Lineage (NCBI taxonomy): Eukaryota > Metazoa > Chordata > Ceratodontiformes > Ceratodontidae > Neoceratodus > Neoceratodus forsteri. The sequence goes on from CM028129.1 coordinate 1,419,521,712, forward strand.
CCATACATAGAACCCCATCCACCTGCCCTAATGTGCCCATACCCACAGAATCCCATGGGGCCAGAGCCCCCCCACTGCCCGTATGAAATGATATTGGCACTGCACGGTGCCCCCTTGCCCTCCCTACCCACCCCGATCACCGGTATACCATTCTGTATCATTCCCTTGGTGATCTAGTAGTCCCCACCCACCCCCTGCAGGGAGTGCACCTCCCGATCCCATCCCATCCCATACCCGATCCAGTGACCGACACAGCCCTCCTCACACCACCACGGCCGGCTGTCGAATGAACTGTCAGAGCGTGTACTGTATACTGTAAGTGATCTAACAGTTCATTCGGTGGCCAGCCATGGTGGTGTGAGGAGGGCTGTACTGATTGCTGGATCAGGGTATCTGACAGGGGTGGGAGCAGGGAGGTGGACACTACCTGTCAGGTAGGGGTCAGTAGACCACCAGGGTCCAGGTGTGTTTGGGGACATGAGGGTTCCGGTGGCACAGTGGTGTGGGGGGGCTCTAGCCACTACCTTGCCTCTGTCTGTGGGTGCCACAGGCACCCCGCAGCTGTCGCAACCTTCCAGGTGGGTGCGCCATCCATTTGGCGCACCACCACTGTTGCTGCAAGCAACAGGACTTAGGCACCGGGACCCTGTGGAATGGAAAAATCAGGCACAGAGTCCCAGATGCACCTGCAATCAGTGCAAGCTGCCATTGTCATAGCTTGTATCAGGGCTTTGAAAATCCAGCCCAATGAAAACAATATGGGCCCCAACATGGAGCCCTGTGGGCCTCCCAGCCTTATCTGAAATACATCTCCCATACTTTACATCCTGATATCTTCCAGTTAAATAATTGGCAAACCATCCTAATGCTGGTACTCCCAGTCCCAGGGCTCTCAGTTTCTTGATCAGAAGGGCATGGTCAACCAGGTCGAATTGCACACCATGCCCCCCCGGGGACTAGCATCTACAAAAATCCATCAGCCATGCAGGAGAAAGTGCACCCTCCACCAGACCCAACACTGCCAATGAGGCACTTCCTCCTGATCACAAACCAGTCTCCACTTGAGGAGACCCTTCCCAATGGCCCTGACCTGGGGGGTAAGCCAGGGTGCACTCCAGTGGTGATAAAGTAAATCTTGGGAGATGGGGTCTGGGTGGTAGGGATGAACAGATGGTGGGTGGCTGATGAGCCAAAAAATAAATTAAAAACTGGAAGACTGGTACATTACTAAATTCATTGTAGCTGTTGGGGTTGGAGGGGGACTGCACTCAGTGTTGGATGTCCTTTGCCACAGCATGCACTTCCTGTCAATGAGATTTAGTACAGTGATAAAGCCATGGATTACCAAGCAGTAGTGGATTGGGAGTCTGGGTTTGATCCCCAGTGTGAGAATATTTTCTTTCTTATTCAATTTCTGTAGTGTGAGAAAAATTGTTTGATGTCATTTCTGATAATAGTGATAGAGTTTCAGCAAGATGTGAAGTTCTGTATTGTTTATAACTTGAAATTGCCCAGCTGAGACATTGAGGTTTGAATGCAATTTGGGAAAATTACTTCAGATTGACTGACTGGCTCATAACTAAACTATCTGCAGCTGTGGTGGGAGGTCTGCACTCAGAGCTGAATGTCTTTTGACACAGCATGCATTTCCTTTCACAGAATCTGTGTACAGTGGTAGAGCTACAGGCTGTTAAGTTGTAGTGGGTAGGGGACCTGGGTTCAATCCCCAGTGTGGAACATTCTTTTCTTTCTTACTCAGTTTCTGCAGTCTGACATAAATTGTTTGATGTCATTGCTGATGTTAGCGACAGAGTTTCAGCAAGATGTGTTCTATATTGTTAATAACTTGAAAAATTCCAGCTGAGACTTGAAGATTTGAATAAAACTTGGGAACATTACTTCGATTGACTGACAGTTTCATTACTAAATTCACTGCAGCTGTGTGTGTGGGGGGAGGGTCTGCTAAATATCCTTTGCTGCAGCATGCTTTTTCTGTCATAGAGCCTTTGTACAGTGGTAGAGCTACAGGCTACCAAGCAGTAGTGGGTAGGGGGCCTGGGTTAACCCCCCTTCCCCACAGAGGGATATTTTGTTTTGTTCTCACAAAAATTTCTGTAGTATGAGAGAAATTGTTACACGCCCTTTCTAATGTTAATGATAGAGTTTCAGCAAAGTTTGAAGTTCTGTACTGCTGATAACTTGAAAAGTTCTAGCTGAGACTTTTAGGTTTGAATGCAACTTGGGAAACATTACTTCAAATTAACAGACTAGTGCATTACTAAATCCACTGCAGCTGATAAGGATGGGTCTGCACTCAGTGTTGGATGTGCTTTGCCACAGCATACATTTCCTCTCAATGAGTAAAGCTACAGACTATCAAGCAGCCATGGTTCAATTCTCAATGTGGGATTTTTTTTTTTCTTACTCAGTTTCTGTAGTATGAGAGAAATTGTTTGATGTCATTGCTAATATTAGTGATGGAATTTCAGCAAGAGGTGAACTTCCATATTGCTGATAACATGACCATTTCTGGCTGAGACTAGCTAGCTTGGATGCAACTTAGGCCCTGTCCACACTACCCTTCTGTAACATTACAAAGTGCCCAAACTGTTACCGCAATGGTTTGCGTTTACACCTGTAACGTTATAGAAGGTGTTTTTGTAACTGTTGTTGAAACCACATATGAGGTGGTTTCAACAACAGTTATGAAACTGGTTACACCTCAGTAATGTTACCGGGCATAGTGTGGACGCATGGCACCGGTCTCCTAGCGCAGCACAAGCTGCATTGTGGGATCGGGTGCCACGGTAATGGTCACCCGGCTCCCGAAGTCTGGACCGGCGGTGCCGGTCCCGTAATGGACACCGCGGCAGTGTGGACACAGTGCACCCGCTCCCTGGTTGTAACGGTTTCTATCCGTTACGGGGTCTGAGCAGTGCAGTGTGGACAGGGCCTTAGGAACATTACTTCAAACTGACTGGTTTATTACTAAATCTTCTGCAGCTGTGTATATGTGGGGGGGGGTCTGCACTCAGTGCTAATGTCCTTTGACACATCATGCATTTCCTTTCACAGAGCCTTTGTACAGCAGTAGAGCTGCAGGCTATCAAGCAGTAGTGGGTAAGGGGCCTGGGTTTGATTCCTCCATGTGGGATATTTTTTTTTCATTCTCACTACACTTTCTGTAGTATGAGAGAAATTGTTAGATGCCTTTGCTGACATTAGTGATAGTTGCAGGAAAGTCTGAAGTTTTATATTGCTAATAACTTGAAAAGTTCCACCTGAGACACTTTCAGGTTTGAATGCAGCTTGGGAAACATTACTTCAAATTGCCAGACTGGTACATTACTAAATCCACTGCAGCTGTTGGGGGGGTAGGGCTGCAGCCAGTACTTGGTGTACTTTACTACAGCATGCATTTCATGTCAATGAAGTTTTGTGTCTTCGGTTTGATCCCCAGGATGGGACATTTTTTTCTTTCTTACTCAGTTTTTGTAGTATGAGAGAAATTGTCTGATGTCATTGCTAATGTAAGTGCTAGAGTTTAAGCAAGATGTGAAGTACTATATTGCTGATAACTTGAAACTTCCAGCTGAGAATTGGAGATTTGAATGCAACTGGGGAACATTACTTCAAATTGACTGTCAGGTTCATTACTAAAGCCACTAAAGCTATTTGTGTGTGTGTGTCTGGGGGAAGGGTTTGCACTCAGTGCTGAATATCCTTTGCCACAGCGTGCATTTCCTATCACGGAGCCTTTTTACAGCAGTACAGCTACAGGCTATTAAGCAGTAGTAGGTAGGGAGCCTGGGTATGATCCACATTGAGTGACATTTTTTTTTTAATTCTCACTACAATTTGTGTAGAATGAGAAAATTGTTACATGCCCTTGCTGATGTTAGTGATAGAGTTTCAGGAAAGTCTGAAGTTCTATATTACTGATAACTTGAAAAGTTCCCGCTGAGACCTTCATGTTTGAATGCAACTTGGAAAACATTACTTCAACTCATCAGACAGGTGCATTAGTAAATCCACTGCAGCTGGGGAGGGGGGCTGTAGTCAGCACTAGATGTCCTTTGCCATGACATACTTTTCCTGTTAATGTGCTTTAGTGCAGTGGTAGAGTTACAGTCTACAAAGCAGTAATGGGCAGGGGAGCTGGGCTTGATTCCTAGTGGGGGACATGTTTTTTTTTTCTTTCTTACTCAGTTTCTGTAACATGAGAGAAATTGTTTGATGTCACTGCTGATGTTGGTGACAAGAGTTTCTGAAAATACTTTTCTTGGAATCATTTTAGTGATTCTTCTCTGAATCTGCTCTATACAATTAATATCGCCCTTGAGATTTGGGCTCCAAAATGGGGAACCATAGTCTGTGTAGAATCTAATATATGCCCTATATAATGGAACCAAACAATGCTCAGATTTATTAATCAAGGCCTTTCTCACCTGATTGAGAATGCCATTTGCTGTTCTTGCTACTTTGTTGCAGTGATCAGAAAAGGAGAGTTTATTATTAATCAAAATACCTAAATCCCGTTCACAAACAGATGATTTAAGAAAAGACTTGTTTAGATAGTAATTATTGTTTGGATTATGTTTGCCAAAATGAAGTACCATACATTCATCATCATTGAATACCATGGAATTTTGTGTGGCCCAATGTTCAATTGTTCATAGTTCGTTTTTCAATAAAGTTACAGTATGTTAGCTGGATTATCAGCTCTACCTCTTAGTTTGGTGTCGTCTGAGAACTTGGAGTATTGCTTGAGGCAATTTCCATATCACAGATAGAGATATTAAATAAGTATGGCCCAAGCACCGAACCCTGGGGCACACCACTTGTGACATGGTCAATGCTAGACTTGGCAACATTAATTCTAACTACTTGGGTTCTATTAGAAAGCCACTTGGACACCCAATTGACTAGACAAGTAGAGAAACTAAGGAAGTGTAGTTTATTAATTAGTAATGAATGTGACACTTTGTTGAATGCCCTACTGTCGACCAATAGAATGACATCGGATGGAATATTTTCATCAAGACATCTACTTATGTTGTTATGAAAGGATATCAGATTGGTTGTACATGAATGACCAGGCCTGAACCCATGTTGGGAGTAGTCTTGTAAACCCAGCCTTAGGATTTCCTGTTCAAGAAAAGATTTAATCAAGCATTCCATTAGCCTCCCAATGATAGAACCAGCCCTGTCACCAGCCATTACATAAAACAGGTACTTATCGCCAACCTCCTCTGTGTTTCTGTGGCTTACACCCCTCCATAGCAGGGTCCTTGGGAAGTACCACTTCCTTGCTGTGCAAAGGATCTGTTTCAGGAGGAGGATGCCTAGTCAGCTGTGTGGTCCTGGGAGAGCCAGCAGCCATACTGCTGCTTTGCCATCCCTCCCCCACACACACACATTTTCTCCCTGGTGCTGCTGACGTGCAGCAACATGATATTCTGCATGAGCATGTATCGGTGTCCACGGAAGCCCCCAGCCCAGTGGCATCCTCTGCATGTGCTACCACCCAGCCTCGGCTGCGCAGCAGTCAGGGCAGCAGAGCATGTAATCCTCCTCCCTGAAGGAGGAGAGCTGTCCAGTGGGATGCTTATTGCTTCTTCCCCTTGCTAGCGACCTGCAATCTGAGTCTGCTTCTGAGCCCAGGTCACCAGAGTAGTGAGCAGAAACCCTACTGCTGTGCTGCCTGGCTGGCAGAGTGGACGTCTTCCTCCATTAATTAACTTCTCTGTGAATTATGTCTAGTATCTATTATGTAACCCCTACCCACAAGGTGAGTCTAAGCCTAACCTGAAGTTATCATAAAGCTTGGTTGGTTTTACCACCCAGCAGATGGCCCCAGTTCCAGTGATATTCTTTCTGTCTTGTGTGCAGTGCCTTCATTCAGGGTGGCTCCTCTTGTATGATGTGTACAATGATGCTGCCCTCTGAGAACTAAACAATGCTTATGCAATAGGGCATGACATGGCATGGATTATCAAGGGATTTATCCACGCTTCATGTGGTGTGCCAAGAGGCACAGCTGAGTGACTTACCCACAATTATCCACATCCTGGAGTGCCTTATTATGATCATACAATGGACTCATATGTCATACAAATTTCAAATGTACTTAATTTTATATATATATACATATTTTTTTTTTTATAAATGCTGTCCCTCAGCAGTGCATTACTGCAGGATTTATCCACATGTAAAGACCTTATTTGACCAATCAAGTCACAGGAATTATGTCCATTGAATAATCTGGCATAACAACAACACTAATGCAGCACTCTGAATAACATAAACCACTCCATAAATGCAGTAACAAAACCCACTGAGGCACACCCCAGGAGTACAAAATGTCTTGTGGAAGGGGGAAACAAGGGGAGTAAAGAACAAAAGCAATATTTTATTTATTTATTGAATTGTTTCATCAGGTAAACTGGTATGTATAGGCACAAGCACACAATAGTACAATACCCACAACCTAGTTGTGCATCAGGTAACCCCCTCTACCCTAAAGAAAGTTATGTGGGGGGGGGACCCTTTTGACAAATACTCTGACACCTTCAAGTGTTGTTCAATTTCTTTTTATTTACTTCCCCTATGTTTCACTCCTTCGTGGAGCTTGATCACGGGGTTATATTTATTTCTTATTATTTTAAGTTTTCTATTAATATGTAAAATTCAAAGTTAGACATTTAATTTTTTGTGTACATACATTAAGTTTCACATGCTTTGAATATATATTTATGCAACAGGGGTCAGGATAAAAACTGTAGAATAAAACCATTTATCTTCGCTACTATGGTAATAAATTTATTTATGCAACAGGGGTCAGGATAAAAACTGTGGAATAAAACCATTTATCTTCGCTACTATGGTAATAAATTTATTTATCCACATAGTAACTACATCATCACCCATTTATCCACACAGTAACTACATCACTAGCTCATTTATCTACACAGTTCTCTTCAGAATTCATTTAGAATGTTCGGCCTCAGAACCAGTACTAACCATATTTAAATGTCAATAACTTAAAAATGAAAAAGATAACATGGTACTGTGAGCACGAAAATTGTTCAGCACAAAATTATCTACAAAATGAATACTGTTTCATTTATATAAACCCTGTATATTGTATATGGTTAGCAAGAAAACAGAAGAAAATGTAATTTTTTGTTTACTTTTTTGACAAACAAATATAAATAACTTTAAAACAAAAAATGATAGCATGGTACTGTGAGCACGAAAAATGTTCAGCTCAAAAATATCTACAAAATGAGTGGTGTTTCATATATAGATACCATTTTGTTTTTTTATAATTAGCAAAAAACAGCATAAAATTCAATTTTCTTTTCCCTTTTTTGACAAATTATTTACACCTACCAAAATCAAAATGTTCACACAACATCTAAACCTGTTGCATAAATGGAATATGCAGTGGTTCAGTGTGTGATAATGCATTTATTTTGTACAGTTTCCAGTGACCTCTCGTAACTCTCACTCGTGCCTTTGGCACTCGTGAGGTTACTTGAGGTCACTGGAAACTGTACAAGATAAATGCATTATCACACACTGAACCGCTGCATATCCCTTATTTATCCACATAGTAACTACATCATCACCCATTTATTCACACAGTAACTACATCACTAGTTCATTTATCTACACAGTTCTCTTCAGAATTCATTTAGAATGTTCGGCCTCAGAAGCAGTACTAACCATATTTAAATGTCAATAACTTAAAAACGAAAAAAGATAACATGGTACTGTGAGCACGAAAATTGTTCAGCACAAAATTATCTACAAAATGAATACTGTTTCATTTATATAAACCCTGTATATTGTATATGATTAGCAGAAAACAGAGGAAAATGTAATTTTTGGTCACTTTTGACAAACAAATATAAATAACTTTAAAACAAAAATGATAGCATGGTATTGTGAGAACGAAAATGTTCAGCTCAAAATATCTACAAAATGAGTGGTGTTTCATTTATAGATACCATTTTGTTTTTATAATTAGCAAAACAGCATAAAATTAAATTTTCTTTTCCTTTTTGACAAATTGATTTACACCTACCAAAATCAAAACATTCACACAACATCTAAACCTGTTGCATAAATGGAATATGCAGCGGTTCAGTATGTGATAATGCATTTATTTTGTACAGTTTCAGTGACCTCTCAACTCTCACTCGTGCCTTCAGCACTCGTGAGGTTACTTGAGGTCACTGGAAACTGTACAAGATAAATGCATTATCACACACTGAACCGCTGCATATCCCTTATATATATATATATATATATATATATATATATATATAGTTCTACATACCACTTATGTTTCATCTGAGCTCTTTAGATAAAATACTTTTCAGAGCTCTGTGTTTTTCCTCTTAATTATTTCTCGGCACACTGTTTCCAAAACATATTTCTACAGGTACCTACCTGTCTTCAAGGGTTGTGCATTCGTGTATCCAAATGAAAATGTAAGACTGCCTACACAATGGTCGCCCAGCTCTGGTGCATCTGTGTTTGCTTCCCTCTCGAGTACCTCTTTGTGAAGCGATGTGGGAGTTCAAAAACAATGTCACTCCTGAAACTCTCACAGACACTCTCGTAAGATCCCAAGTGTTTACAGTGCCATAAGCACTGTCAGGGCTTCACAAGAGAGATTCCTTTTCAACACAGTTTAAATGTGGATCTCTCTGCTTACAATTCATTTTTCTTTAACCATACATTTTTATGTTGATTGCACGCAGCGCAAGAAACATATTGCGGCAGCTTGCTCAGAAGCAGGCTGTGGAGGCCCGGCACTGTTGTGGCCAGTGCCCCACAGCCTGCAAAGGCTTGTCCCACTTCCCCCAATGCCGTTGCAGGTTGCTGGTGACACAAGTTTGGAATGTTTGCACCAACTTGTGACAAATCAGCCTCTGCAATCAGGGGCCACCTCATCATTGCAGCATCAGCCATCTGCTGCAATGAGGGAGCGACCCGTCATTGCAGGGCGGAATCTAGCAAGCCTGATATTGTTTGTGAACATGGCGGTGGGTTGCCATCATGTTCACAAACAATATTACCCCCCTCCAACATGTTTATCTGCCGACGGGGGAGCCCACTCCCCATCGGCATAATGCCACCCCCCTTTCATTGTCTGCCGACAGGGTGCCCAGTCCCCATCGGCAGAAAGGAATTCCCCTCCCACTTTTGTTGTTTGCCGATGGGGGTGCCCAATCCCCATTGACAGAAAGGAACCCCCCCCTTTTGTTGTTTGCCAACAGGGATGCCCAATCCCCATCGGCAGAAAGGAATTCCCCCACTTTTGTTGTTTGCTGACGGGTGCCCAATGCCCGCCTGCAGAAAGGAATTCCCACCTTTTGTTGTTTGCTGACGGGGGTGCCCAATTCCATCGGCTATAGCTGCCCCCCCAAAGCAAGACTTCGGTGGCACACTGGGAGCCCACCTCAGCGTGCCACATGCCCCTGTAAATAAAAACGGTCCCGAAAGTCTTTTTTTACACCTGTGAAAAGAAGCGGTCCTTCCTAGTATCCGTTCCCCACCCCCCGCACCCACCCACTGCGCACCTGCCTCCCACACCCCCACCCCATACTTACCTCCGAGCTCGTGACGATCTTCAGTGGACTGGGAACACGCCTGCACTCTTCAAAGCCGACCGCGAACTGAGGAAATGCCGATAAGCTGTAAAATGTAATAAATAGGGTTTTTTCAACTTTAGTACGTATCTTGGGCATTTTTGGGAATTTTTTCACCAAATTTTCAACATGGGGTTTTTGGGACCCCTTCCCATGAATTCTTGAACTGTCATGGTGTTATTCGGCCCCGAAAGTTGATTTTGCGGTCACTGCACGGAATCACCTTTCGGGGCTGATTAACAAAATGACAGTGCTAGTGTTCATGAGGTGGGTTCTCAAGAAGCCTATGTTGCAAATTTGGTGGAAAAAATCAAAAAAATGACTGTTTTACGAGCGTGCATTGCACAGTTGCTACGCACGCTCGTAACTTCGTGAATTTGCAATATTTTCATGCCAGATTTTCAAAATTTGCATTTTGTCACACCTCCTTGTGAACAGTACAGCTGTCATTGTTCACATCCTGGCGGAAATGTGTTTTCGCACTTACGGCGCAGAATAGCGTGGTTGCTGTCGGAAATCAGGGTGCAGGACAGATTAAGAAAATGACAGTGACACTGTTCATGAGTAGAGGTCCTGAAATGGCTATGTTGAACATTTGGTAATGATACTCCTTAAAATGACTGTCTTACGAGCGTGCGTCAAGCAGTTGGCACGCACGCTCGTACTTCACGAATTTATAATATTTTCACTCCAGATTTTCAACATTGACATTTTCCCACACCTACTTATAAACAGTGCAGCTATCATTTTTCCCATCCTGGCTGAAGTGTGGTTTTGCACTTCCGGCACAGAATAGAGCAGTCGCTGTGGGAAATCACTGTCCGGGATAGATTAAGAAAATGACAGTGGCACTGTTCATGAGCAGAGGTCCTCAAATGCCTATGTTGAAAATTTGATGATGATAGCCCATCAAATGACTGTGTTACAAGTGTGCATTGCACACTTTCCATACACCCTTGTAACTTCACAGATTTGTAATATTGTCATACCAGATTTTCAACAGTGGCATTTTTTCACACCTCCTTATGAGCAGTACAGCTGTCATTTTTCACATCCTGACTGAAATGTGATTTCACAATTGCAGCACAGAATAATGCGGTCACTGTGGGAAATCTATGTTTGGAACAGATTAAGAAAATGACAGTAGCAGGTGAAAAGAATAAAATAGAAAAAAAAAAAAAGAAAATGACAGTGGCACTGTTCATGAGCAGAGGTCTTAAATGTCCTACGTTGAAAATTTGGTAACGAAACTCCATAACATGACTGTGTTACAAGCGTGCATTGAACTGTTTCCACGCACCCTTGTAACTTCACAAATTTGTAATATTTTCATGCCACATTTTCAACAGTGGCAGTTTTTCACACCTCCTTATGAACAGTACAGCTGTCATTTTTCACATCCTGGCTAAAATATGCTTTTGCACTCTTGCCGGAGAATAGCATGGTCGCTGTGGGAAATCAGTGTTTGGGACAGATTAAGATCGAACGAGTGAGAGGGGGGAGTGACTGAGCTCAACTGAGCTCTGTCGGGATTGCTGCGGATTTGTTTGTGGGCAGAAAAAGGCCCCAACGCAAGAGCCCAATACCAAAGGGCAGCCTGCAGCACTGGGAGAAACAGAACAAGAGAGCTAGTGAGGGAGGGGGAGTGAGCAAACTCACCAGAGCGCCGTCAGGACTGCTGCGGATTTCTTTGTGGGCAGAAAAAGGTGTCAAAACAGGCAGGGGCCCAGTAGAAAAGGCCAGCCTACAGCGGTGGAAGAAACAGTACAAGTGAATGAGACGGGGTACTGAGTGAGCTCAAAGGAGCTCTATCAGGACTGCTGCAGATTTGTTTGTGGGCAGAAAAAGGCGCCATTGCAGGCAGGAGCTCCGTACAAAAGGGCCTCTTGCAGCACCAGGACAAACAGAATGAGTGCGTGACAGAGGGAGACTGAGCGACCTCAGCAGAGCTCTGTCAGGACAGCTGCAGATTTCTTTGTGACAGACAAAGGTGCCAACGCAGCCAGGAGCCCCGTACACAAGCTCAGCCTGCAGTGCCAAGAGACACAGAATGAGTGAGTGACAGCGCGGTAGTGAGTGAGCTCAACAGAGCTTTATTGTGACTGCTGCGGATTTCTTTGTGGGCAGAAAATGCAGCAACGCAGGCAGGAGCCCAGTACAAAAGGCCAGCTTGCAGCACCGGCAGAAACGGAATGAGTGAGTGGGGGGGAGGAGTGAGCGAGCTCAATGCAACTGTGTCAGGACTGCTTCAGATTTCTTTCTGGCCAGAACAAGCGCCAATGCAGGCAGGAGCCCAGTACAAAAGAACAGCCTGCCATGGCAGGAGACACAGAACGAGCGAGTGAGGGAGGGGTAGTGAGTGAGCTCAACGGAGCTCTGTTGGGACTGCTGCAGATTTGTTTGTGGGCAGAAAAAGGCAGCAATGCACGCAGGGGCCCTGTACAAAAGGACAACCTGCAGTGGCGGGAAAACCAGAATGAGTGAGTGAGAGAGGGGGAGTGAGCGAGCTCAATGGAGCTCTATTGTAACTACTGCAAATTTCTTTGTGGGCAGATGAAGGTGGCAACGCAGGCAGGAGCCCAATAGAAAAGGGCAGCCTGCAGCGCTGGCAGAAACAGAATGAGCGAGTGAGAGAGGGGGAGTCAGCAGGCTCAACAGACCTGTGTCAGGACTGCTGCAGATTTCTTTGTGGGCAGAAAAAGCCACCAACAGAGGCAGAAGCCCAGTATAAAAGGGCACCTGCAGCACCAGGAGAACCAGAATGAGCGAGTGAGAGAGGTGAGCCACCTCAGCAGAGCTCTGTTGGGACAGCTGCGGATTTCTTACTAGGCAGAACAAGGTGCTAACACAGGCAGAAGCCCAGTACAAAAGAGCAGCCTGCAGTACGGGGAAACACAGACTGAGCGACTGACAGAGGGGCAGTGAGCGAGCTCAACACACCAACGCAATCAACATTCGGCATTGACAAATGCTTGTTTAATAGCAGTTTTACTTCAGAGTACTAGGTAGGCAATGATTACTACACGCCGTTCATCCTTAACTCAAATTGCAGGGATGGTCAAAGTATGTGCAAAAGGTCAACTAAACAAAACACCTTCATTTTCACTTTTTTCTCATTAATAAAAACTCTCTACTATTTTTATACAGCTAAAATGGAACTTTTGTAACCACAAAATACAATTGATTTATTCTTATTGGCTAGATTATGTATTCCACATGATATTCTCATTCAGTATATGGACTGAAGTCTGTTCCCTGATATTTTCAAAGCTAAATACATCTAAGTGCATGTCTGCCAATTTGTTTCAACATTCATGCCTATTCTAGCATCCAGTGTGTGCATGTAACACATCCACTTCATCTCTGCATGGAGTAACTTATCCTTAAAGCTACCTCCTCTGTCCAAGGGGGTAATTTTTTCAAGCCCCCAAAATCTGAGTGAGGCTCCATTATGACCACTTTCGATAAAGAGAACTGCTACAGGGGAATCTACGTCTCTGTTTTTTATGTCCCCTTTATGTTCTAAAATTCTAGTTTTAAGCATCCTGCTTGTTTGTCCCACATACAGTTGGTCACAGGGACATTGAATTAAATAAATAATACCTTCTTTTGTACATGTTATGTGTTGTTTTATCATAAAGCTTTCTCCTGTATGAAGATGTATGAATTTCTGTTTTTTTTTAATGTTGTTACACACTGCACATCTGCCACATGGTTTCATTCCAGGGTTTAATGGTCCCAATAATAAGTTTTCCCCCTTCTACAGTGGGGAGTTTGAACTGGGACTGGACTACTTTGTCTTAATATTTGAAACTTTTTTTGCAGCAATTATTGGACGTTCATGTAAGGCTCTATTATCCTCGTTGTCTATCTGCACTAGATGCCAGTGTTTGTTAATGATTCTACATATGTCCATTATTTTATGAATATATTTGGTTGAAAACACCATACGTTGTTCTTTTACCTTGTGTGTTCCTTGACTGAAGGGGTCTTCTCTATTTTTTTGTTTAGGTTTTTCTTAGGCTTCTTTTAATGTCCACTTCTGGTAGCCCCTTGCCTCAAATCTTCTCAACTTCTTGCCTGTCTCAGCAGTTACGTCCATTTCTCTGCTACAATTCCTTTTGACTCCATTTAATTGTGCATATGGTATGCTTCTTTTGAGGTTTGGTTCATGGAAACTTTTATTATGCAGTAACGTATTCCTGTCAGTTTCTTTTCTAAATAAACATTTCTATTCTGCCTTTCTCAATTGTTATATTTAGGTTTAAATAAGGCACCATTTTCTGACCAAAATTCATAACAAATTTTAAGTTGGGGTTATTTTGATTCAGTTCCTGAAAGAAAGCATTGAGCTCTACTTCTGTTCCTAGTCATATCATAAATATACCATCAATGTACCACAACCAAGTTTGTATATGGTTATGGAAGCTATTTGCCTGTGTATTAAAAATGAATCTTTCTTTGAATTTGTTCATATAAATATTAGCATATGCTGGCGACATGGTTGAGCCCATGGTGGTACCTCTGTTTTGTTGATAGAAATTACCATCAAATTCAAAATAGTTGTTCTGTAAAATAAATTCTGCCATTTCCTGTAGAATCCTAGTTTTAGGTTTTGCATTACTGCCCCTTAGGTCCAACATTTCACCTAGATGTTCTATTCCTTCATAATGTGGTATGGATCTGTACAGATCAGATACATCCAGTGTGACTAGGTAAGCATTTCTTCGTATCCCTTGTTGTGAGATATCTCTTAACTTCAATAACATGTCTGTGGTATCCTTAATGTATGCATTAGTTTGCTTCACAAGTGGTTGTAAATGATAAACAATGTATCGTGACACGGGTTCAAAAACTGAGCTGATACCAGAGACAGTTGGCCTCCCTGGGGGATCATTTACATTTTTATGAATTTTAGGAATTGAGTAAAATGTTGGGATTCAAATGTGTTCTCACTTGCTAATATTTCCTCCTCCCATGGTTCTAACCACCCCATTACTGTGTATTCTTCCAACATAATTTTCAGTTCTGTTTTTAATCGAGAAGTGGGGTCCTGTGCTAGGGGTTCATAATTTTCCCTAACTTTAAGATATTTTAAACACATTTCTTTGTATTTAGATCTGTCAAGTATTACTATCCCTCCTCCTCCTTTATCTGCTCCTTTAATGACTATGCTGGTATTCCTTTGCAGATTCTCCAGCGCTGTTTTTTTCTGTTCTAGTCATGTTCTGTTGTTTTGGAGTTCTATCTTCTTTTTTTGTAAATAGGGCCATCACTTTCCTCTCCACTATCTTACTAAACATTTCAATGCCATGGTTACGATGAATAGAGGGGCGGTATATTTAGATTTTACTCGTCATTTTTGTTTTATTTCCCTCTGATATTGATTTTCATTGTCAGTGCCATCGTGTCCAAATAAATCTTTAAGTCGTAAACTTTTAAAGAATCATTGTAGATCAACCTCCAGGTCAAAAAGGTTAACTGGTCTGGTGGGAGAAAAGGACAGCCCAAGACTTAAAACTTTACTTTCCAATGGTGTGATTTTTCTCTTACTTAAATTGAATATGGGTATCAACTCATTCCCTGCTGTGTCCTGCCTCAAGTGAAATTTGATGGCCTTGTTGTGTTTCCACCTGCACCTCCTCCCCTTTCTCCCCTGCCCCCCTGAAATCCTTCTGCCTGTCTCTGTTGGTATCTAGTAGGTGCTTGGTTTCTTAACTCATACCTTGGTTCCACCTGTTGGGACATTTCTGGTTGTTGTCTATCACTCTTCTGTTGTTCCTCTGTGCTAGTCATCTTTTGGGCATCCCTTGTGTAACTATTATCACTGTCAGAGCTATCATAAGGATACTGATGGTCTCTATAATACATATTCCTTTTATTGAATTTTTTTATATGTATAGACCCTACCATCTCTGTAGTCATTAGTATCCCTAATATTTTTTTTTATTTTCTGCTGTTTCAAATGGTCTTCATACTCCACTAATTTGCATTTTATGTCCTCTAGGTTTTTATCAAACTCTTCTTCCTGTATCTTAAGTTTTAAAGAGTCTTCTACTATTTTTATGTCTGTTTCCAAGGTCTGCCTTTCCTCAATTATGGCTTCAATAAGTGCATACATAAAATCGCAACTCACGTGATTTCTAATTCCATCCCATTTGTTATCTAATTTCATTGATTTTATGCCAATATTAGGTTCCACACTGAACCTTACCCCTCTTGGGATTCTGTTATATTGTAGGTATTGTGTAAGAGTGAGTCCATGCTATTCTAATCAACAGTTTTTATGTTGTAAATTTTCAATTTTTTGAGCCAGGTTTTTCAGTGCTTCACCCATCTGCATGGACAGATCCCTGTTACCTCTCATGGTGGTGAATAGTCTCTGCCTCTCTTCCTCTGAAAAAGTTGTAAAATGTATGTTACTCCGGAGACAGTCTCCAGTATCTGAAAATATGTTCATGGTACTTTCCTCCATTTTGTTACATTTAAACACAAGAAAACACAGTGGAGGTGGTCAGAAGAGTGGCAACTGGGATTTAATGCAAAGAAGTGCAAAATCATGCACATAGGGAAGAGAAACCCTGAAGCCACTTATAGGCTGGGAGGGGAGTTGCTAGCAGTCACAAAGGAAGAAAGAGACTTGGGCATCATCATCACTGATGACCTAAAATCATCCAAGCAGACCTCTAAAGTAGTAAGTAAGGCTAGGGGGGTGTTAGGGTGTATTAGTAGGGGTATCACAAGTCGTAAGAGGGAGGTAATAATCCCTCTGTACAAGACATTGGTTAGGCCCCATCTGGAGTACCGCGTGCAGTATTGGAGGCCACACCTTCACAAGGACATTAACCAAATTGAGGCAGTCCAGAGAAGGCAACCAAAATGGTGCAGGGACTGCATCAGAAGACATATGAGGACAGATTAATGGAGCTCAATATGTATACCCTTGAGCAAAGGAGGGAGAGGTGATATGATCGAGACATTTAAACACCTTAAGGGCATAAACAAGGTGAAAGAGTCTAACATGTTTAAATATAAGAAAAATAGCAGGACAAGAGGACACAGCATGAGATTAGAGGAGGCCGATTAAGGGGAATGTGCGAAATTCTTTTCACAGAAAGGGTGGTAGATGATGGAATGGCTTACCACAAGAAGTGGTGGCTATGAATACAGTGCAGGGCTTCAAACAGGCATGGGATAGGCATAAGGGAGCAATACAAATGACTATGAATAGATAGGTCACTGACAGAGCAAAGGCCGATGGCACATTTATAAGGTAGAAAAAGAAATGGGCAGACTGGATGGGCCTTGCTGTCCTTATCTGCCGTCAACTTCTATGTTTCTATGTTTCTATGAAAACTATAAACCTGTGTGTAAGCTGCTACTTATTCTTATAATATACAAACAAATGTTGTTTTACATATATTATTTCACAATGAACAAACCAACATCCACCGTAAAATTTGCTTGATCCTTTAAACAAATCCAAAACGTTCAACAATTGTGTATAGGTGGGTAGTGGAGTCGATTTCTGAAGAAAATTGCTTTGGCTTCCCCCAAGGACCATAATATGCCATAAGGAAAGTTTTGGGGGGGGGCCTTTCTAGTGATACTCTGTGATACCTTCAAGTGTTGTTAAATTTCTTTTTATTTATTTCCCCTACGTTTCACTCCTTTGTTGAGCTTGATCATGGGGTTGCATTTCTTTCTTGTTATTTTAAGTTTTCTGTTAATGTATAAAATTCAGAGTTAGATATTTAATTTTTTGTGTACATACATTAAGTTCTACATGCTTTGAATCAATATGTGTGTGTATATATATGATATATATATATATATATATATACACACACACATATATCATTCTACATACCACTTATGTTACATCTGAGCTCTTTAGATAAAATACTTTCAAGAGCTTTGTGTTTTTCCTCTTAATTATTTCTCAATACATTCATTTTAACCCTGTAACAAATCATAAACATAAATCTCTGTGAGTGTGATCCACATACCAATCCATGCTGCTTTAATTTAACTGCTGCCTGAAAAGGCATGACACCCCATTTACCTTAGGTCAGTCATTTTATTTTGAAAGGTATTTGCTGTTTTGAAAAAACTTTTAGGAGCTGCAGTTTCTGTAATATACAAATAGTAATGCTTATATTTATCTCCTTGCACAACTGCGACTGCAAAATTATAGCTAAGGTATTGGCCTATCGCTTAGAATGGGTCCTTCCAGTTGTAGTTCACCCTGACCAGATGGGATTTGTGAAGGGCAGATTGTCCTATCATAATATGAGATGACTACTGAACGTGGTGTGGTGGGGTTCGAGGCACCCGGATCAGGCTTGAGTATCAGTGTCAGTGGCTCAGTAGGTAGCACACTCGCCTCTGAGGCCAGGAGATCATAGGGCTGTGGGTTCAGTTCCCACATCTGGCACTTGGGTTAATATCCCAGTACTGACACTGTAGTGCAGCATGAGAGGGTGCTGCACTTCTGAGATGCCGTCTTTCAGATGAGACATTAAACTGAGGTCTCATCTGCCTGGATTGGTGGTAGTTCAGGTGGATGTTAAAGATCCCATGGCACTTATCAAAAAGAGTAGGGGAATTTCCCTGGTGTCCTGGTCAAATTTCCCTCATTCACTAAAAATACCACCAACAGCTTAATCTGGTTCAAGGTCAGTTGGAATTCATCTGTATCCCCCTCCCCCGGGTCGTGCCTGAAAATAGGCAGGATTTGTCTAGTGCACTTACCCGGTCAACAAAAACTAAATAAATAAATATTAACTATGGATGCTGAAAAAGCATTTGATAGATTGGGAATACATGTTTGAGGCAATGCGCAGATTTGGGCTTGGGGATGGGTTTGTGAAGCTAGTCAAAATGTTATATAGGCAACCAAAGGCAAAGGTTATAGTGAATGGTATGCCCTCAGAGAAATTTGAGCTGTTTAGGGGGACTAGGCAAGGATGTCCCCTCTCCCCTCTTTTGTTTGCCCTGGCCATTGAGCCGCTAGCAATCAAGATCCAGCAAAGCAAGGAAATCTAGGAAAGAAAGGGATTCCAGGGACTACCAGAAAGCAGCATCGGCTGACCTTGTACACAGATGATTTGCTACTTTTCGTCACCTGCCCAGGAGAACTAATACATGCTCTCCTCCAAATCATTAATGAGTTTGCTAAGTTCTCAGGATACAAGCACAACCTTTCTAAATCAGAAATAATGATGCTGGGCAAGGAGATGAGAGGGATCCCAGACCATAAATGGGGCTTAAAAAAGGTGAAAGATTATTTTACCTATTTGGGGATCAAAGTGGGAGGTTCCATAAACAAGCTTTACAATTGGAATTATACCCCCCTATTTAATGCAATTTTGGTGGATTTGACTAGATGGGGAGCTCTCCCAATTTCTTGGCTGAGATGCATTAACTTAATAAAAATGAATGTTCTCCCCCAGCTATTGTATCCCATGCAAGTGGTCCCAATATGCCCCACATCACGGGATATTAAAAGACTAGAAAAAGGATTTTCTGGCTTTATTTGGAGAGGGAAAAGGACAAGGATGAGGTTGCATAGGCTAAAGGCCTCCAAAGAAAAAGGGGGTCTGGAATTCCTTGATATTAAGGGGTATTACCTAGCAGTCCAGTATAGGTATCTCCATAATTGGATGACTAGGGGAGAGGCTGCCGTATGGCTGGACCTAGAGGAGGAGGAGGAGAATTGCCCGGGGCAATTAACAGCTTATCTAACTAAGTTGGGAAACAAGGCATATAAACAGATCACAAACCCGAATCCACTGGTGCTATCAGTGTTAGACACCTGGGAAGCTATTAGATGAAGAAGGGGCGCCACAGAGGACTGCACTTTGTTGGTGCCAGTAGCTTAGAACTCAGAATTCCTGCCGGGCCTGGAAGACCCAGGATTCGCATTATGGAAGGCGAAGGGTGTTCACTGTGTTGGGGGCCTCCATGGCAGAAATGGCCTGTGTGCATTTGATGTGGTGAGGGAGAACTTGGACATATGAAAAGAGCACCTGTTCAGATACCTACAGGCTAGAAACTATTCTAATAGCTTGGCCAGGACAGTAAGGGAAGATTCCAAGCTAGATGCAGTGGAGCAGGAGGTCCTCAGTGCAAAAACACATGAAAAGGGCCTGATAGGGAGAGCAGTAAGATTAGATAGAGACCACTTCTTAGACCAGACCAAGAAAATCAGATCCCAGTGGGAAGTTGACTTGGGGATCCCTATCACAGATGAGAATTGGAACACAGTAACATCTTCCCACATGGGGTTGTTATTGTGTAACAGGTTCAAGGAAGGACAGTACAAATTTATTCATAGACTGCATTATCCCCCAAGTATGGTAAACAAATTCCATCCGGAAGTCTCGGACAGATGTGGGAGATGTTCAGTAGCTAAGGGAACCTTTTTTCATTATTTCTGGACATGCCCAACACTGCAGCTATACTGGCGAGAGATTAAACAAGAAGTCTCCTAGATTTGGGGTAGGGAAGCAAGCTTTTTGCCCATCTCACTTCTCTTCAGAATGGAGGCAGGGAGTGAAGAAGAATGGGACCTGTACCCTAGATGGTTGAGGGTAGCACTGGTAGTGGCTAGACAGATGATTCTTAACACTTGGGTCTCAGGTGTCTCACCCACACCCCAGATGTGGAAGATCTTGTTACTCTCCACCCTAGCTATCAATAGACTTACCTATGCCCTAAAAGGCAAGGAGGAAAGATTTTCAATTGAATTGGTGGACCTCTTGGCATCACTTACACTGGTTAAGACTCAGTTGCTCTCCGGATCAGGGGTGGGGGGATAGGAAGGACAACCAGAGCAAAGAGAGCCACCAGGAGTGTAAATCTCATATAAAGCGAACTCACCCTTGGGGCCATGTCAGGCAGCTGAGTAGTTCCTTTAAGAATGTATGTAAATTCAAAGACAGAAGAATATCTTTTCTTGTTAATGGCAGAATGAACTTATACTTCTTACCTCTTTTATCTTTTTTCTCTGTTTCTATTCCTAAAATTCTATATTTATATCCTTATCCTTTCTGAATTCTTCTGGCATCTAGCCCATTCTAAGGTACACAATAGAATTTTTTTAGATCAATGTAGAAATAATATTTGTACAGGTGCCAGCTCCACAGAGGAGGATATCTTCTGCAGTTGGAAACTTAATATGGCACTACAGTTAGAAAAGGTAAACAGAAAAGAATTTATGGAACATAAGATTGTACTGTTAGTCACCTGTGATGAGACTGTTTTTTGAGATATTATGATGTACAGTTATGTATACCTGTCTGTCTTATATCTCTTGAAAAAGAAAAATATAATAAAAAGATTATACAAACAAAGAAACATCCCAACTGGCAGAACCAAGGTATGAGTTAAGAAACCAAGCTACTAGATACCAACAGAGACGGGGAAGGATTTCCGGGGCAAGGGAGGAGAGATGGTGGAAAACAAGGCCATCAAATTTCACTCGAGGCAGAACACAGCAGGGAATGAGTTGATACCCCTATTCAGTTTAAGTAAGAGAGAAATCGCACCATTGGAAAGTAAAGTTTTAAGTCTTGGGCTGTCCTTTGCGCCCTCCAGACCACTTACCTTTTTAACCTGGTGGTTAATCTACAAAGAATCTTTAGAAGTTTGCAACTTAAAAAATTATTTGGACATGATGGCACTGACAATGAAGATCAAAATCAGAGGGAAATAAAACAAAAATTACAAATAAAATCTAAATATACCCCAATTGGTCGTAACCCTGGCATTGAAATGTTCAGTAAGATAGTGGAGAGGAAAGTGATGGCCCTAGTTACAAAAAAGGAAGATAGAACTCCAAAACAACAGAACATGACTAGAACAGAAAAAACAGCGCTGGAGAATCTGCAACGGGATACCAGCAAAGTCATTAAAGGAGCAGATAAAGGAGGAGGGATAGTAATACTTGACAGATCTAAATACAAAGAATTGTGTTTAAAACTTCTTAATGTTAGGGAAAATCATGAACCCCTAGCACAGGACCTTACCTCTCAATTAAAAACAGAAGTGAAAATTATGTTGGAAGAATATTCAGTAATGGGGTGGTTAGAACCCATGGGAGAAGGAAATATTAGCATGTGAGAACACTCAAATCTCAACATTTTACTCAGTTCCTAAAATTCAAAAAAATGTAAATGATCCCCCAAGGAGGCTAAATGTCTCTGGTATTGGCTACGTTTTTGAACCCGTGTCACAATACATTGATTATCATTTACAACCTCTTGTGGAACAAACTAAGGCATACGTTATGGATATCACAGACATGATATTGAAGTTAACAGATATCTCACAACAAGGGATACAAAGAAATGCTTACCTAGTAACACTGGATGTATTTGATCTGCACACAGTGTGACGCTTGGCCAGCTGGTTATGATTATTGTATGATATTTGTAAAATAAAAATATAGCATGTGATTGTCTCACATAAGACAGCCTGTGATCCATGGGTGCCCCCCCCCCCAGGTTTCAGTGACACTACAGGATATGTAAAATGATCAGAGGATGTGTGAAATTGACTAGTAAAGGGGAAACCTAGAGTTTCCTGTCTGCTCTTAATTAAGGCTGTGGTCGTCTGCCAGAGGATAAGCCTAATAAACTTTTATGATTTCCTAGAGGAACCTATTGATAACAGTAATGTGTTAAAATGTCGTAAAACCCTTTGATCTCCTTGGGAAAACAGGAACCAGCCACCGGTTCAAAGGAAAGGCTTGATCAAAGACTCATAATTTGGGAAATGGGTTTTTGCTGATGTCACATTATTTAAGATACCTACTGATAGAAAATCATGTTTGTATTTTTTGATTCTAAAAGGAGGAGCTAGATGACTCAGGGGTGTGGAGACACAGAGTTTAAACTGATGCTTGTGTCTGGAATGTTATATCATCTTGGGACTCTAGAGAGAGACAGCTCTCTGATCTAACTTTGAAACACACTTCCAGAGGTAATACCTTAGATAGCAAAGGTGTAAATGTATTGTGGTAGGAGTTTTTGCTTTGTACTTTTCCCTTGTTCTTTTATGTGATTGTGAGCTCTTTGATATATTGTTCTGTGTTTATATTTTTCATATTTTTATCATCTTTTAGGAAAGTACATTTTCTTAAGCTACTGCCTGGGTGTGTCTTCCAAGTTCTTTTTGCATGTGATGTATACATGGTTAAGTCTGACAGCTGTTTGAAAGACTTGATGGTGTTACTAAACTGGTAAAAGGTAAGAATATACCTAAGGTCTCTTATAGAGTTTTAAGGGTTCATTTCAGATATCTGGTTAGGTGCCCTTAGGTGAAAGATATATTGCATCCCCCAAAAAGAATATTATCTGAGACTGTAAATTTGGGTATGCTAGCATAAGGTTCACAGTTTGAATACCCCCAGAACTTGAGACTAAAGGTGATTTGGACCCAAAAGCAGACAGGAGGGTTACCCTGTCTGTTACCTGTTCACACTATTGCGCTCTGAGGTTGGCACTGTGGGAGCAGAGGGCCTGACCTGCTGAGTGCATCTGTGACACACATCCATACCACATTATGAAGGAATAGAATGTCTAGGTGACAGGTTGGACCTAAGGGGAAGTAATGCAAAACCTAAAACTAGGATTCTACAGGAAATGGCAGAATTTATTTTACAGAAGAACTACTTTGAATTTGATGGTAATTTCTATCAACAAAATAGAGGCACCTCCAGGGGTTCAACCATGGTGCCAGCATATGCTAATATTTATATGAACAAATTCAAAGAAAGATTCATTTTTAATGGACAGGCAAAAAGCTTCCATAACCATATACAAACTTGGTTGAGGTACGTTGACAATATTTATGATATGGCTAGGAACAGAGGTAGAGTTTAATGCTTTCTTTCAGGAACTGAATCAAAAGAACCCCAATTTAAAATTTGTTATGAATTTTGATCAGAAAACCGTGCCGTATTTAGATCTAAATATAACAATTGAAGAAGGCAGAATAGAAACAAATTTATTTAGAAAAGAAACTGACAGGAATACGTTACTGCATAATAAATGTTTTCACAAACCAAAACTCAAAAGAAGCATACCATATGCACAATTAACTACAGTCAAAAGGAATTGTAGCAGAGAAATGGATGTAACTGCTGAGACAGGTAAGATGTTGAGAAAATTTGAGGCAAGGGGCTACCAGAAGTGGACATTAAAAGAAGCCGAAGAAAAGCTTATACAAAAAAATGGAGAAGACCTCCTTAGTCAAGGAACACACAAGATAAATGAAAAATGTATGGTGTTTTCAACCAAATATAATAATAAAATAACAGACATACGTAGAATCATTAACAAACACTGGCATCTAGTGCAGACAGACAACGAGGATAATAGAGCCTTACAGGAGCGTCCAATAATTGCTGCAAAAAAAGTTTCAAATATTAAAGACAAAGTAGTCCAGTCCCAGTTCAAACTCCCCACTGTAAAAGGGGAAAACATATCACTGGGACCATTAAACCCTGGAATGAAACCATGCGGCAGATGTGTGGTGTGTAACAACATCTCAAAAAAAAAACAGAAATTCATACATCCTCATACAGGGAAAAGCTTTATGATAAAACAACACATAACATGTACAACAGTAGGTGTTATTTAATTCAATGCCCATGTGACCAATTGTATGTAGGACAAACAAGTAGAATGCTTAAAACTAGAATTTTAGAACATAAAGGGGACATAAGAAACAGAGACGTAGATTCCCCTGTAGCAGTTCACTTTAATGAAAGCGGTCATAATGGAGCCTCACTCTGATTTTAGGGGCTTGAAAAAATTACCCCCTCGGATAGAGGAGGTAATTTTAAGGATAAATTACTCCATGCAGAGATGAAGTGGATGTGTTACATGCACACACTGGATGCTAGAATAGTCACGAATGTTGAAACAAATTGGCAGGCGTGCACTTAGATGTATTTAGCTTTGAAAAGATCAGGGAACAAACTTTAGTCCATATATTGAATGAGAATATCATGTGGAATATATAATCTAGCCAAAAAGAATAAATAAATTGTATTTTATTGTTAAAAATTTTCCATTTTAGCTATATAAAATTAGTTGAGAGTTTATATTAATGAGAAAAAAGTGAAAATTAAGTTGTTTTGTTTAGTTGGCCTTTTGCACATCCTTCGACAGTCCCTGCAATTTGAGGTAAGAATGAGCGGCATGTAGTAATCACTGCCTACCTAGCACCCTGAAGTAAAACTGCTATTAAAACATGTATGGTTAAAGTAATATGTATTGTAAGCAGTGAGATCCACATTTAAACTGTGCTGTAAAGGAGTCTCTCTTGTGAAGCCCTGACAGTGCTTATGGCACTATAAACACTCAGGATCTCGCAAGAGTGTCTGCGAGAGTTTCGGGAGAGACATTGTTTTTGAACTCCCTTGGTGCTTCACAAGAGGGACTCGAGAGGGAAGCAAACACAGATGCACCAGAGCTGGTTGGCCATTGTGTAGGCAGTCATACATTTTCATCTGGATACATGAACGCACAACCCTTGAAGACAGGTAGGCACCTGTAAAAATAAGTTTTGTAACAGTGTGCTATAAGTAAACCAGCTTAAATGAGGACAACACTAAATATAAGCATTATTATTTGTATGTTACAGAAGCAGCAGCTCCTAAGAGTTTTTTCAAGACAGCAAGTAACTTTCAGAATAAAATGACTGACCTAAGGTAAATGGGGGGGTCATGCCTTTTCAGACAGCAGTTAAATTAAAGCAGCATGGAATGGTATGTGGATCACACTCCCAGAAATTTATTTTTATGATTTGTTACAGGGTTAAAATGAATGTATTGAGAAATAATTTAGAGGAAACACAGAGCTCTGGAAAGTATTTTTTTTAAAGAGCTCAGATGTAACATAAGTGGTATGTAGAACTATTTATGTATTGATTCAAAGCATATAGAACTTAATGTATGTACTCAAAAAATTAAATGTCTGACTTTGAATTTTATACATTAATATAAAACTTAAAATAACAAGAAATAAATATAACCCCGTGATCAAGCTCCATGAAGGAGCAAAACATAGGGGAAGTAAATAAAAAGAAATTGAGCAACACTTGAAGGTGTCACAGAGTATTACTTGAAAGGGCCCCCCTCCAACAGAACTTTCTTTATGGCATATTATGATCCTTGGGGGAGGCCGAAGCAATTTTCTTCAGAAATCGACTCCATTACCCACCTATACACAAATTGTTGAGTAACCCCGCTACCCCCAATCTAGAAGCAGCTGCAATTGTGGAGTTAGTTGAGCCCAAAAGGAAAATGCATCCTTGGATACCAGGTTTTAAACCTAAGCTACAGTATTTATAACCACAGGCTAGCCTCCTTCACCTTCACTTGGGTCTTGCTGTATGGCATAGCCCTACTCAGGACACTATTCTGGGTTTTTTAATTTTATATTTATTACTTTCATGTTAAAAAAATAGCACACTTTCTCCTCATACAAGACAATAATAATATGCAACATTACATACATACATTCAGAAAACTGATAATCAAACACAGTACCCTGTAATCTGGTACAATAGGAATGGAGGGTACCTAATATTTTAAACTAATAATGTTCCAAGAATGCTCGCCGTCTCAGCGGCTTTGGAAAGTCCCAGTTTAGGTGGAATTTACTAAGATATACCTACTGCAGTTACCATGAACTGCTATTTAACCAAGTCCACATGTGTCTATATAGATGAGAAAGAATAGTGCTTCTCTTAAATGTTACTGCAGATAGTCTACAAATACGATCCACTTTACAAACTTAAAAACATTTTAACTTGCAGTTCACCAATCGATTATTGGTACCAACAGTGTTTAAGTAATTAATGCAACAGGCATTCTAATTCAAAATAAGGGAACATGAGCCATTAATACAAAACTTGGAGCTATCCCTCAGTCTAGTACGTTGAGGAAGTAAACCAACTGGTAGTAAAAACCACCGCAGGGATCTAAGTGGCTAACGCTAAGACCCCTTCCCAAACGTGATACAGCCAGACATCCCTACCATACTGTACCTAAGGAGAAAAAAGCATAATGGGCCTAAAACAACTATATGCAAACTCAACGTGGCTTAGTGTCCCATAAGTCCCGGCCAATGATAGAAATCATTTGAAATGGAGAAAACCTGAATAAGCCCAAGAAAATGAGATCAATCTTCACCAGAATCTCGTCCCTCTTCTTCCTTCACTGCTATGGCACTGTCCCTGGAGGCAAATTCTTTCTCGGTCTTTTCTATCCACCTTTCAGCATCCTTAGGATTGGAGAATTGCCAGGATTTGCCGTCATATGTGATCCACAGTCAAGCCAGCAGAAGGAAAGAGTGGATCACCCCAAGTGCCCAAAGCTTCTGTCAGACCCCTCAAAACGCTTCCTGTGGGCTCTGGTTTGAAAGAAGAGGTCTGGGAAGCATTTTACATCTGATTCATTTACTGACAGCAGATAAGCTGCCCGAGCCGCTGAGAGAATTAAGTCCCAAGTCTCTGCTCCTGATGTCCATAACAAGACTGTCCGATGGGTGTTGGTACTATTAGGCCACACTCTGGGGTTTACTCTATAGGCTCTCCTTAGTTCTCTTCAGTCAAAATCCTCAGGGAGTGTGAGCAAAGTTTTCAACCATGCTTTCAGAAATACCAGCAGATTAATACCTTTGGCTCCTTCTGGTATGCCCACAAATCGAAGATCCCCACTCGCACCTCTTTCTCCAAGACCTTGAGCCTGCCTTGGAGCTATGTGTTCTCTTGGGTCAACGTTGTGACAGCAGCCTGGGTAGTTAAGGATTGCTTGTCACTTTTGGCTACAGTGCTAATTAGCTCTGTTAAAGCTGCATCGTGCTTTTCTAGCCTGACCAGCATTTTCTCCATTTTGGCATCCATTGATTGCATTGTTGTCAGCATTTGCTGCCATGGAAGATGCGACGAGGACTCCATCGGAGTTCTGGCCTCGAGACTCAAGGGCTCCCCAGCCTTCCCTGGCTTTGTAGCGTTAGGCTTAGCAGCTGCTGTAGCTGTATTTTTTTGTTTCCCCATGCCAAATTTTAGATCTATCGATAGCTGGTGACCTTAGTTAGATGTTCCCAGGAGGAGATTTTAAGTTTATTCAGTAGAATTTGTTTTAATTAACAAATTAGTAGAACTAATGAGCAGAGCACTCAAAAGAAGCTTCCTGCCTGGAGATCAGCTCTCTAGCACCCTCCAGGACACTATTCTGTATATATTTAATATGCTTTTTCCACTATGGCCTCGACCAGCTCCCATCATCTCCAGCTACCCCGCTCAGCCCCATCATCCACCATCTCTGGGACTTACCTCTTGCCTCAGACCCAATGGGAAGAGTTGTTGTGGGCCAGGACCTAACTCCCCAGGCAGAGTTGAAGCTTCAGTCAGTGAGGCAGAGAGCCCAGTCAGTGGTGTGCGGCCTGTGGCGGACAGCATTCTGCATCAGGTGAGGGTTTTTTCTCTGTTTTCTGTCCTGTCCCCCTGACATCGGAAAGGGTCTTGCTGATGGGGAGTGTCATGCTGCTGACATCCCCACCCTCGATCTGTGGCTTTGCTGCACCACCACCTGGGGTCACCCAGGTGGAGGTGTGTCACTGGAGACCATTCTCCCTCACACTCCAGAGGAGGCAAGCATTCCTGGGATTCTCAACCACCATCCCCGGGCCAGCCCTCTGATTAACCAGGCTTGCTCTTGAACCTGGACCATAAGCGTTGCAAGCAGTAGCGCCACCACTGCGCCAGCAGGCCTGCTAGCCTGTTCTGTTTAACTATGCTACACATAACAGGGACAGTCCATTTTGTGCTCACAGTTCTGGTATCAACAGAATGATCTGGCAGCTCTCACTGGTACCCAGATCCTTTGATCTCTGGCTTATGGGTCGCCAGTCACTCATACTTCACCACTTGATGTGGACTTTCCTCCATTTCAGTGAGGCCAGGCAGGCCCTTCCAACATTCTCTGTCTGGATCTGGAACACAAATAGGGCAGAACATTATGCCCTCAATGGAACCTTAATTCTGCAGCAACCACAGTTCTTGTTCTTGGCAACACCAACTGAGCTTTTATCCTTCCTGCTGGATGGTTAGACTCCAAACACCAAATTCTTGGATGGTAAAGGGTGTCCCTCTTCCTATAGAGTCCCATAAGGGAACTTCTTTTGTCTCCCTCTCTTCCTCATACACATCTGGAAAGAAGCTGCTGGCTCCAGCTGCTGCAGTCTCTCAGCATAGTGCTGTGGCTGGCTCTTATTTGATGGGGTGAGTTTTGAGGCAATAGCAGCCTACTAATTGGGCCATCAATTCGTGGGCTGTTTCTTCCCTAGAAGTCTCTACTGGGTGTCATTGCCTTTACATGCCCCATTGTGATTGGCCTAACTTTCTCAGGCTCGCCACTGCACCCCTTGACACCACAGAGAATATCTGTAGGGTCAGAAGGCTTGCAAATGGAGGTGCCCAGGCTTGGTCTCCCTCACTACCTATGCTGAAGGCTGAGGACACAACTTGTTTGTACCCTCTGGGTGCTAAACACAGCTGACACCCTCTGGTGATATCCCAGTCCCCCTGTTTGGCCACAGGGAGACCAGGAAGTACTTCTGCACTACACCTCATGGTTATGATGTTGGTGGCATTTCTGGCAACTGCAAATGTCCATGTACCTTAGGTGAGGTCTGACCATCCCAGTCCCCTTTCCACAGCCTTTAGAAACTGGGAAGAAGACCATCATAGGGCACTGCACCACTCTGGAGCCTATAGTGGTGAGAGTGGCTGCATTGGGAAGTGGGCCTTTAGTGCTGATGTGGCAGATCCTGAGTGGGAGTGGTAGGTAAGTCCTTCTTTGAGGGGGGGGGGATACATAACATACGATAACATAAAATGTGCAGACAGGAGGGAGCAAAATCCCATCTAGCCTGTCCGCCTCTTGCTCAGTGGATGTTGCCAATAAATCCTTTCATATTTGGATAGATAGCCTGTCTACTTTAGAATATGTTAAGATTTCCACTGTTTATTACATACTCAGGTAATGAGTTCCAGGACTGGACTACCCACTGAGTAAGCCAATGTTTCCTTTTAGTTATTTTGTTATTTACAGTTTTTGCATTTGTCTCCCTGGTTTTCTCCCAGCCCAGAACCCCGACAGACATGCGGTGTGCATGCGCATGGAGGCACACATGCACACTGGGTACTGGCTTGGCCCCTTACGCCCCACCCCTGGCTATTGCCTGCCACCCCCCACCTACACTTCCCATTGGACCTCCACGTGATGGGAACGGAACTATGGGGGGGTGGGGGGATAGTTCTCCTTTGGACTCTTCCAAGCTTAGCAATATTGCTTAAATTCTGTGGTGCCCAAAACTGACACAGTATTCCATGTGCGGTTTCACCAGGAATCTGTATACAGGCAGTATTACCTCCTTACTCCTGCTTGAAATGTTTCTCTTTTATACACCCCATGATCCTGTTACACTTTGCCACTGTCTCATTACACCGTTTGTCGGATTTCAGGTCATTTGATACTATCACCCTAAGATCTTTCTCATGTTATATACTGCTTTACTGTCCCTCTTCCCAAAATGCATAACGATGTATTTCTCTTGATGAATTATCTGTAGACCAGTCATATAGCTCTTTTAATTCTGCTTGTAATCATCTTACTTGTTGGTTTATTTCAACCACATGAGCTATTTTGGTGTCATCAGTGAACTTGCTGATCCACCCACCCTTGATAGCATTCATATTGGAGACATATATGTTGAACAATGTGGGCCCCAACACTGACCCCTGAGGAACCCCAGTGGTCTCTCCCTTCTTGCTGGAATCCAATCCATTTATTCTAACTATCTGAGATCCACCCATCAGCCACTCCTTGATCCATATTATGATCTTACAATTTAATCTGTACTGCTCAAGGTATTTAATCAGCTCAACATATGGCACCTTATGAAATGCCTTGGCAAAGTCCAGGTACACCACATCCACTGGTTTCCTGTCATTACATGGGATTACACATTTAAAGTGATTTAGTCACATTCCACAAATACCTGTTTCACATAGTATGCCATTGCTACCCATGCTTCAGATGTTGAAGCTGCAATTTGTTTTGTAAAAAATCTGTCATAGTCATTTTTTGTATGCTTTTGTTTCTGCCCACCCTCCAGTTTTCTGAGTGCGGCCACACCCCCAGAATGATGGGAACTGTCAGTGTTTTACATACAGCAGCAAGGAATTCAGGGTAAATTATAAAGTTGACTTAAATGTTCGTTACTCAGAGGTGCAGTCCCTTATTTCGGTAGTTGGGACTGCAGCATAGCACCTAATATGTAGGCGATCTTGTCATATCAGTACCCGCCTCCTTTCTGCATTGTTTTTTTTTTTTATTTCTCTCTTATTTTAGGTGCTCATATCATGCAATTACATATATGTACGTTCAACAATTTTTGTTATTCTCTTTCATGTTGTTATTTGATGTTATTTCGAGTTGTTATTTGATGTTATTCTACCTCCCAATGTTGTTATGTAACTTGTTGCTAGACTGCTTACCTGACCATGTTTAAGCCTGCTGTACCATAATCTGTGGCTCCTGTATGTTACCTCGACTCTGTATTATCTTTCCCGTTTACTCTGTAACTCTCCCAGGTCGCACCTGAAAATAGGCACTTGGATGTCTAGAGTGCTTACCTGGTTAACAAAAGCAAATAAATAAATATAACCTAGTTCTAGAGAAGCTTGAAGAAGATAAGTACGTGCATACATGGGCAGACTAGGTGGGCTGTAGACCCTTATCTGCTGTCAACATCTATATATCTATATATATATATATATGTGTATATATATATATTTATTTAGCTTTTGTTTACCAGGTAAGCAAGCTAGACAGTCAAGTGTCTATTTTCAGGTGCGACCTGGGAGAATTACATAGGTACAGGCAATAACAATTCAGAGGCAAGGTAACAGCAGTCAACAAGGTACAGTCAGGTACATGCACAGAACTCAGGTAATAACGATTTCAGAGACTAGTAAATAGCAAGCAACAATGTACAGACAGGAGTAGGCAGGGAGCTAAAGACAGGGTACAGACAGAGAACAAATAAAGGCAAGTACTGTGTTAGGGCATGGCTACCATAGGAGGCAGTCAAGGAAGCAAACATATATCAGCAAGGACATTTTCAAAGTGTGCACTATAGACATCTGCTCATGTGCAGTCACAATGGGGCACAGGCACACCATGGAGGGTAGGTCAGCTAAGAGCAAAGGCAGGCAGAAGCTTGTTTTAAGTAACTCCAGAGGGAGGACCTGAAGCAACTACGGGAGGGGGGCAGCCCTTACATGAGCAGGGAGTAGGTTCCAGGCTCTGGGGGCGAGGGCCGCGAAGGCATGATCTCCAGCAACTGTGCGAGTTTTGGGGACCATTAGAGCTTGGGAGTCACTAGACCTCAGCTGATAGCCAGAGGGGGCAGGCTTGAGCAGATCAGCCAGTGCCAGAGGGGTGGACAATCGGATGATGTTGTCTGTAAAGTTGCCCATGACAAAGGATCGATGGTTACTAGGGGAGAGCCACCCCAGCCTGGAGTAGAGTTGACAGTGATGGGTGAGACAGGGGGCAGATAGGGCAAAGCGACATACATTGTTGTACGTTGTGTTCCATTTTGTAGCCAGGTTTTTGGGGCATTCACGAAGGAGGTGAGCCCATAGCAGAGCGAGGGGAGAAGAACCACTTTTGCAAGGGCAAGTAGGGCAGCTGAGGAGTGGCAGCTTTTGGCCCTGTACGCCAAACCCAGTTTATTGTTAGTGCAGTTCCATATGTGCAGGGAGAGGTCCAGCTGAGGGTCAAGGGTTATCACCAGGTACTTGAATGAGTCGACCACCGACACAGGGGCGCCGTCGGCTCCAATGACTTTGAGATGGGCCGGGCATGCTCTGACCTTGGCAGGGGAGCCGAATAACATGGCCTGCATCTTCTGGAGGTTGATGACCAGCTTATTTGTCTTGAGCCGGGATTGAATGCGATTGAAATCAGAATTCAGTCTGGGGTTTATGTCTCTGATATCTTGGGAGCTAGCGAGAAGCACAAGGTCATCAGCATAAAGGGCGACATGCCCACAGGCAGGGACCGAGGGCTGCTGATTGATAAAGAGGGAGAATAGTATGGGCTGAGGACCGACCCCTGAGGCCCCCCACAAGTTACCGGTGTGAGCCCAGAGAGAGCTTTCTGGAACTTTAGGTACTGTTGCCTGCCCGAGAGGTAGTTGGTATATATGTTGCAAGGCATTGTGAATACAGTACGTAGCTGATTTTTATGTCTCCCTTATCAAAGTGCTGTCTCCTATGTCGGTAGTGTTTACAATAGTACAGTCTGTAAAAAAAAAATTCTGGAAAACTGTTTTTGTGATGAAGATAGGCCCAAACAAATATTTGCCAGTCTGTGTAGATGTTGTTTGACTTTTACTGCCTGCTGGTGAAGTGACAGGTCTGAAGTGGCAGCTCCTGTCAGAATGTGGGAGCGTGATGATACTTCTCTATGTTTTTGTTATAGGGCCCGAATGACTATAAGTAGTTCAGGAGTGTAATTATGGGTCAGACTGCTTTTCTTTTTCTTTGGTGTCCAGCTTCTCCTATGAGTCCAAGGATATCTGCAATACCAAGACTGACCAACAGAGGTCTCTGTTTCGACACATTGCTTTCTTTGTTTCCCTTGCATGATGTCATGGTTGGGGGTTGCAGCACTGAGAAAAAAAGGGTCAGGGCTATGCAAAAGAAGCAGAGCACAGAAATAAAAACATTTTTTTCCCTGCAAAACAGCCCCTTTTGGCAGTTTGAATGGAAGGAGATTGATTCACAATGCCTACAGGCTACTACTCTCATTTGCTATGGCAAATCTGACAAAATCACTTTAACTACTGTATTTGTTACCCACCTGTTGCTCTATTGTAACACTATTATATAAGATTTTGCAACATTGTCTTATGCAAAAATTACATTTGTTTACTATCACCTTTAAGTACAAAGACGTGAGACTATTTGAAAAGAAAAAAAAACATTGTAACAACATATACAATTGCAGACTTACAAAGACATACACCAACTTACCAGCTACCATACTACTATAGATTCTGTAAGTAATGAGGCGAAACATTTATGATACTGTGATGAATCCTATTTCAAGGCATGCCCTGGCCATGCATGTGGCACTGCCATCACCATTGGTAAACCGAGGCAGTCCAGTAAAATGAGATTCAGGGGAGAGAGCTGAAGATACTCCAATCAACCATGCTACTAGGCCCCTGTTCTTGGTGGGCTTGGCAAGGAAACCATTATTTTCTCTATTGCACTGAGAGTTAATGCCCTGCCCAGGTTTAACAGAACAACACAGCTGTATTAACAACAAACAACCTGCAAGGAAGAGGGTCAGTGCAAACTTTACCTTTTAACATGATCCTCTTAGTTGCCTGTCTTGGTGGGCCAGCGCTACCCTTTCCTGACCTGGTAGCAGGATTTAAACCAGACCCCAAACTTGAGCTCCCTTAACTCATTCCCTGGGTACCACAGGTGTAGAACCGTTGTAGGCCCATAGGTGCTACCCCAGGTTAGCTGGCATTGATGCACTTTTGCAATGAGCAGCGTTCTCATTTAAGTCTCCCCCTGCCTGGCAATCTGCAAAAGGCTTAAAAATGGCACACCTGAATGTATGCAGTATCCTCCACAACCTAGCAGAACTAACGGCCTGGGTGGCCCACTACAACCCTGACATTATGGGGATCTCTGAAACTTGGCTGAAGCCTCACATCCCAGACTCCTTGCGTGCCCTCCCAGGCTACAGCCTCATCAGGCATGACAAGGTAGGGAGTAAGCATGGGGGCAGTGTACTGCTCTATTACAAGGCGCACCTTAATGTGTCTTCTGATGGATCATGCACCCCCTACATCCCCAGTCTGCGAGTTCCTACATGCCCTCCTCCTGCTTGGGAACACAAAAAAGGTGCATCTCGTCTGTGCCTACAACCTCTGAAGGGTGGCGTACTAGGGCTTTCCTCACTACTTGACCACCTTAGGGACAAGGTTGGCTCAAATGAGCTGCTAGTCCTGGGAGACCTTAACCTCAATTGGCTTGGTCCTAATACCAAGCAATATAAGCCACTTCTCTCAGGCCTTACTCTCAGCCAGCTCATTACTGCACCTACAAGGCTCACCTCTCGAGAAGATAAAGGATCCCTTTATCGACTGGGTACTGACCAACAGACTGGGCAGAATTGCTTCCTCAGGAATACTCCCTGATGTCATCTCAGATCAGTCTCCAATTTACTGCACATGGGGCATCTCCTCCCCCAAAATCCCTAGCAAAGTGATCCAGATGAGGGACTATTCTAAATTTATATTCAATGACTATCTTGCGGACCTACAACTCACTGACTGGTCCAGGGTCACTGCCACCAATGACCCTGTAGCAGCTCTTGACCACTTCCTTGCGTTATTTGTCCTCTTGCAATACAAGCACACCCCCCCTCACTAAAAGGAGGGTGAGGGGCACCGTCACAAAGTGGCTCCATGAAGGCCTAGTCTCCCTCATGAAGAAAAGGGATAAATGCTGGGAGAAATACAAGATCTCCCACAATAACAACGACCTCCTTGAATATCGGTTGCTCAGAAACTCTTGTAAAACAGCGATCCATGCCGCCAAGAGCGAGTACTGCCAATCTGCCCTGCTAGCCTCGGCCAAAAACCCATGGAGTTTCTGGCAAAACATCAAAAATCTGGTTAGTGGGTCTGCCAGGGAACAGGTCGCCGACATGCACATCGGAGGGGTAAACTGCAATAACCCCCAAACTATTGCCAATGCATTTAACTCCATGTTCTCGGACCTGCCTGCTCCCCCTTCTTCCCAGCACCCTGCCCATAAGCCTCTGAGTGGGCACACCCCTCGGCTGCCCTTCTACCTAAAACAGGTCACTGTTAGGGAGACCCAGAAACTCCTTGCCGATCTCTTCCCCCATATGGGGGCAGGACATGACAGCCTGGAACCTAAACTGCTCAACCTGCGGGCTCCCCTCCTCACCCGGCCTGTCTCACACATCTTTAACACTTCTCTTATCTCTGGAATCATCCCTGACACATGGAAAGTGGCCAAGGTTGTCCCTGTTTTTAAACAAGGCAACCCCAAAGATATCAAGAATTATCACCCCATCTCCATACTCTCCGCAATCTGTAAGCTCCTTGAAAAGGTAGTTGCCACACAACTCTCCCACTACCTTCAGGGTTATGCTGTTCTCTCCCCTGCCTAACATGGCTTCAGAAAAGGGCACAGCATATCAACTGTGCTTGCTGTGGTTACCTCTGAGATCAGTACCGCGACTGATCTAGGCAAACTGACTGGTGCCATCTTCGTGGATCTCTCAAAGGCCTTTGATTGGGTTGACCATTCCCTCCTCTGCTCCACCCTTCAATCTCTTAGATTCTCCCCCCTGCCCTTGCCTGGTTCTCTAACTACCTTGTGGGTAGGCAGCAATACACTAACTTCAACCGCGCCCTCTCTGTCCTCTCCTCTGTTAACTGTAGGGTCCCCCAGGGATCCGTCCTTGGACCCATTCTGTTTTCGCTATTCATTAATGAGTTGCCCTCCGTCACATCCCATGGGCACTCCACCCTGTACGTGGATGATCTTGTCATCCTGACCAGCTCCCCGGATATTACTGTCATCAACTCTAGGCTACTCTCTGACTTCGAGCTTATCCAGAACTGGCTAGAGGGCCACAAGCTGACCATCAACCTGAAAAAGACCCAGGTCATGTTCTTTGGCTCCGTGGCCAAAACTAATTCCTGCCCTGCACCCCTAACCATCTTGGGAACAAGTGGCATCCTCCTGCAGGCCATGGACTCCATCAAGTATCTGGGAGTTACCCTTGATCCGCAACTGGATCTCACCCCACATCTTTGGAATATATGTAAGGCCACAAACAGCAAGCTCGGACTTGCCTACAGAGCCAAAAGTTGCCTCACCCCAGCTGCACGGCTCGCCCTAGCCAGGGGGATACTCCTTCCCATGCTCTGTTATGGGGTCATAGCCTTTGCCCCAGTCCCGAAATCTAGTCTCACAAAATAGGACACTGCATATGATATATGCTGCTTTGCACGCTCTGCCCCTCGCCTTACGCATCGCTGTGAGCTCCACTCGCGGCTGGAGTGGCTCCCCGAAAAGCACCACCCTTTGTCCTCGGCAACTTCATTGAAAACATAGTCAGATTGGCCACTCCTTCTGCGCTTGCCCTTCCCCTCAAACATGATAACCCAGCCTACCACTTAAGATCCAGGGCTGCACAGGACCGCCTGGTTCCTAAGACCCGCACCCTCA
This sequence comes from Neoceratodus forsteri, assembly GCA_016271365.2. Taxonomy (NCBI): domain Eukaryota; kingdom Metazoa; phylum Chordata; order Ceratodontiformes; family Ceratodontidae; genus Neoceratodus; species Neoceratodus forsteri. The sequence goes on from CM028129.1 coordinate 1,419,558,761, forward strand.
CGGGCGATCGGTCCTTCTCCATCCATGCGCCTAGACTGTGGAACTCCCTTCCTGCATTAGTTCATGCCTCTCCCTCCCATCCCTGCTTCAAAGTATCCCTCTGGAGCTTCCTCAAATCGGCCTCTGCCTGTCTATGTGCCATATAGACCCCAGTGGAGACTCTCTCTTCCCTTTTTGACTGATTGGAGGTGACACCCTGAGAGCTGTTGCTACTGTTTTGCTGTTCAGTTCTGCTGATAATCTGCAGTAGGCACTTTCTGCCCTCTTGTTTTGAGTGGGCACCTGTCCTTATTCTCGATAATTTGATGTTATACTACATTTTGCTGTTATTTTGATGGTATTCTACTAATCAACTCTGTATATGAATCTTGTTGCTATCTGCCTACTTAACTGCTTATGCCTGATGTCCCATATGCTGTATCACCTATTTGTATATGCCGGATGCTCCTGTATGTTTTCTTGACTCTGTATGATGCATTGTATGTACCCTGTAACCCTCCCGGGTCGCACCTGAAAATAGGCACTTGGCTGTCTAGTGTGCTTACCTGATAAACAAAAGCAAATAAATAAATAAACATGCCCCAGGGCCAGAATCTCTGTACCTCTCAACTATCCCTGATTATGAGGGATGTCCCTCATTCTACCCTTCAAAATTCTCATGTCGCCCATTGTCCCTCCTGAAAAAGATGCTATCAACACACAGCATATGCTATAAATTCTAATTTTAAAACAGAAATTAATAATATTCTAAGATGCTACATCAAAAATAGATTTTGTACAAGTAAACACACCTGTTTCCACAGTGTTCTAAGCTTGTATCTCCATGTATGATGATATGTCCCTCATTACGAGGGTCCCTGTCCCTAATTTTGCGTGTTCACGTCCCTCATTTCAGTGACAAAAGGTTGAGAGGTTTGTCTCCCGGTGTTACAACACTAGTTGCCAGCTTCATTCCTTCATTTCAGTGACAAAAGGCTGAGAGGTTTGAGGACCCAACAGACTCCAAAAGTATATGAGGTGCGGGTGCTGAATAACACTTCCTTGGGTCCACTTGGTCTTCACCTAAATTACTCCTTATCCCCCTCCTCCTTCCAATTCCTTAGAAGGAGACAGCTTTGGCTATTTAGGCTGCTTCTCAGTGCCCTTAAAAAGTTCCTGCTGCTACTTCTGTTTTGTTCAGGTAACGTCAAGATGAACCCAGGTCCCATTGCCCCTATTACTGCACCCTCCAATTTAGCCATCTCAAAGGGATTCATATACTCCATATAAATGCCTGCAGCCTTTTAAGGAAATTTGACACCCTTCAATCTTGGATGTACCATACTAAGCCTGATGTACTGGTGGTCACCAAAACCTGGCTTAGACCCTCTACATTGGACCAGGAAATAAATGCCCCATCTTATAATCTTTTCAGAGCAGGTAGATATTCCAGAGGTGGTGGGGTAGCCACCTACATCCTGGATGAATTCTCAGCCACATTATTGGACTCCTCCACAATACCAAAGGAATTTGAGAGTCTGACAATAAGGGTTCAGCTCTTCCCAACTACCTCACTTTGCATAATTGGCTGCTTAGACCTCCTTTGGCAGGGTTAAAGGTGTTGAACCATCTGGGAAATGTGCTCAGAACTTTATTCTCTGAAGTTATAATTCTGAGCGATTTTAACCTCGATTGGTTTTCTGCCGCCTCCAAACCCCTAAAAGACATGTGTGACTCCTTTGGGCTAACGCAACCCGTTATGGAAGTCACCCGCACAAATAAGAAAAACCCCGACAATAGCAGCTCACTTGACCTTATTCTAGTAAACAAACCACATCTTTTTACCCACTGTGGCATATTCTTTAATGACCTCAGTGACCAGTGCTTAATAGCATGTGTCAGATCTGCCCCTAAACAAGTGTCTTCCTCTAAGTATGTTTAAAAAAAAATGCAATTTTGACCCCCATGCCTTCCTCTCCGATCTGCAGTACTCGAATTGGCAAGAGTTCTACCTGGCCCCTACAGTGAACAAGGCCTATGAGGTTTTCCAGAACATTGTACTTGGGAATATTAATCAGTATGCACCCTTACTGAGAGTTCGCACTAAGAAAAGATTGCACCTTTGGTTCACGGCCAATCTGAAAACTGTTTTACTCCACAGGGATTTTCTTTGGAAAAAAGCCAGAAAAACCAAACTTCCTGCTGATTGGACAGCATTTAGGAGAGCTAGAAATAAGTGTACGAAATTGATTAGGGAGAAGAAAGCTAAATACTATCACACAGAACTCAAATCTTCTACTAACTGCTCTGTCAGCTTCTGGAAAACCATAAGGGACCTGGAGGGTTGCACCTCAGCTAACTCCCGCCCTGCAAAAATTACTTCTGGTGGCTCCTCTGCTACCAACAAATAGACAATCTTTGAGCTACTCAATAATTATTTTGCGGTCACAGGGCTGGTGTTTGATTCCTCTTCTGCCACTATCCCTCATTCACAATTTTGCGCCTAGGACTTGACGTGTACACCAAAGGATGCCTTTGTTCCCGACACGGCTTACTCATTCAGTCCAGTCACAGCGAAACAAGTTGAAGACCTTCTGCTGGGACTGGATGCCAGAAAAAGTGCAGGTGCAGACCTGATTGATCCTTATTTCCTTAAACTCAGTTTCTGTGTCCTGTCTGCCCCTATAACCCACCTTTTTAACTTATCACTGGCCCGGGGTGTACTCCCCATGTTGTACCACCCATGTTATCACTCTATTTAAGTCTGGCGATCCTAGTGACTTAAATAATTACAGGCCAAAATCCTTGCTCCCCATCCTCTCTAAATTACTTGAGAAAGTACTTAATATCCAGCTCAGGGATCACTTAGAGACCCTCAATCTATTGAATCCAGTCCAATCAGGTTTCAGGCCATGGCATAGCACTATTTCTGCCCTTGCCAAGGTCACAAATGATTGGCAGCTTGCCTTAGACGCTAAAAATTATGTGAGTGCCTTATTCCTTGACCTGAGTAAGACATTCAACATGATGGACCACAACCTACTGCTAGTCACACTTAAAAACATTGGCCTTGATTCTGTTGCATTAAAATGGTTTAGCAGTTATCTGATTGGACAATATCAGCAAGTAATGGCAGACGGAGATCTTTCTCCCTTGAAAACTCTCCTGAGAGGTGTGCCACAAGGTTCCATTCTGGGGCCCTTACTCTTTGCACTCTGCATAAATAATATTGACCTAGGCATTAAATCGGCAAGTACCCGTCTCTTTGCTGATGATACAGTCCTCTACATTGACAGGTCCACCCCAGAACTAGCCACCAAGGACCTTCAAGAGGATTTCAGTCATTTGCAGTTCCAGCTCCTGAATCAAAAGCTTTTATTAAATGCCAAAAAACTAAGGCAATGTTTTTCTCCACATTTGTTAACACACCTAATCCCTGGACAATAGGCCTAGTTCCTCAAATTACTACACTCCTAGCAGAGTCCATAGACTTTGTAGATAAATTCAAATATCTGGGCCTTTGGATAGACTACAAACTGCCATTTGCCAATCATACTGAAGAATTGCCAAAAAAAACTTACAAAGAGACTAGGTCTCGTCTTTAGGATTAGGCATTTGTTGACCCAAGAAGCAAAAACCAGGCTGGTTCAAAGCACATTTATCCCGATTTTGGACTATGCTGACTTCATTTACGGACAGGGTGCTAGCTCAGCATTATCAAAACTTAAACAGAGACTAGGTCTCTTCCTTAGGATTAGGCATCTGTTAACCCAAGAGGCTAAAACCAGGCTGGTTCAAAACACATTTTTCACGATTTTGCACTACGCTGACTTCATTTATGGACAGGGTGCTAGCTCAGCATTATCAAAACTTGACAGCCTGTATCACTGGATGATAACATTTATTACTGGTGCACCATACTCTACCCACCATTGTTCCCTGTACTGCTTGGTAGGCTGGACATCCTTCAAATTCAGAAGGCAAAAAAATGCTGCTCTTTGGACCTTTAGGGCCCTTACTAAGAAACCGTCACAGTATATTGTAGAGTGTCTGCCTATGTGCACTGCAGGTAGATACTCACTAAGAAACCTGTCTTATACCTCACTCACCATTCCTAAAGTGAACATGCGCTTTGGTCAATCATCTATAAGCCGTGCTCTTCCCTCTCTGTGGAACAGACTCCAAAAAACTTTGAATGTAGTACTACAAATAAAACTGTCCAGCTTCAAAACGCTATTCATAGACTCCTTTAAAGAGAACTGTAATTGTTTCCTCTGACCAACTGTTATCTCAGACTGTGGGTCTTTACTCCTATGGGTCTATACTCCTGGTGCCCTTCAAACTGTCGCCTTCACCCCCACTCCCTCCCTCTCTTCTCCATTCTTGTCTTCCCTGCACCTCTTTCATTCTCTGTCCTGTACATACTGAATATTTCCATCGTATCCTTCATATGTATATATTGTATATATATTATTTCACGTATGGTTATTTTTCAACCATACTTTCCACATGTATATTTTGTTTATAGCTGTAGTGGGTACCAGCACTAGCTTGTACCAACTGTATCCCCTACTTCTTCGTATTTTGTTCAGTTATTGTTATCTTATCATGTATATACCTTACTACTACTACTATTTTGTTTAATGTTCTCTTGAGCTTGTCCAGGTCCACCTTGTGAATGAGTTTACCTCAATGGTGTTTCACCTGGTTGAATAAAGATTGATTGATTGATTGGCCTCTTCCAGTGTTACAGCACTGGTTGCCAGATTTGTTGCCTGCTCCAGCCTTTAGAGGTCATCCGCATTGTGATGCTGTTTCCACAAGTGGTACATGATTTTGACGGGGGCAAAGGAAACTTCTTCCTAGCATGGTACAGGCAGGCCCCTTCTGCAAAGTTCAGCATGGCTCTGTATTGACAAAGTCAGTCAGTCCCAAGTAGTGCAGTTTGGATTACATCTTCAGCCACTAAGAATTCACAGGCTAAATTGCAGCTCTTTCAGAACAATCACTATTTGCCATATGTCCAACACCTTGAAGGCAATTCCATTTACCATGCAGACTGGTCAATTGTAAGGCCATAAGCTTTGCTAGGATCTTCTAGTTACCTCCCCATACCTGGGAATGCACAATGGACACCTGTGCATCAGACGCCACCAAAAACCTGCAGAGGACACCTTCTATTTCCCCAGCACTTTCATTTGTTCTCTGTGTACAGAGACATGATAGCCCCTGTCATTTCCTTTTGTACCTCCTTGTTGCCTCCTGTCAATTCTTTAAGACTTACATTCTCTGAGGCCACTTCGTAGTCCTGAATCTGGGAATTTGATGTCTCAGGAAAATCCACATTTTGCAGCACCTCCAACTTGGTGGCATGCTGGATTGCTGTTCTAGTCCTGAGGGTTTCCATAGGTGTAGCAGGCAAGAGAACTCCCCACGCAAGCCAGAAAAGGTCTTGGTCCAGCATGTCTATGGGTGGCCAAGTCAGCACCCAGAAAGGCCTTGACTACCAGGCACTGCAGTGCTCTTCCAAAGCATTTACCAGATTCCCCCTTTTCTCTCCTTCTATTGAGGAAAACAGTTATTTCTTGATTTGCACATTTGGGTGGGCTCGAGGGACCTTTTCATAGCCTCTAGTAAAACAGTATAATTTTGTTTGGAGTCAGACTCCAGTCCCTGATATACTTCATGGGTTTTTCTCCAAAATAAAAGTCCCATTAATTTGACTTCTGGTGACATCACCAACCTGCATGGTGGTGTAAGTGAGTATCTCCTGCTCCTCAGCCAACTAAACTCGACCTCAAACTGCAAATATCCACAATGACACACTGAATTTTAATCTCAGGTACAATCCTCACATGGGTGGTTCTAAAAAAGTGAAATTGGACACAACACTATCACTGGAGACACCAGTGGGTGTTTACAATCCTCACCTGGCATTGAAGAATAGCACAGCCTCCTCTGCTAAAACCATAATGAGCCACTCCCCTCTTGAGAATACGAATGACCACATACTTGAGGAACTACTGGCTTTTCAGATGGTGGTCTGTGACTCACTAGCAGGCTTGGGGCAGGATATTGAAATGGTCAAAGCCAAAAATCGAGAGCTCCATACAGGCAGTACTGAACTTGCTGACTAAAGGCTCCATTTACACCACAGGCAGGTGTAACTGGAGACCACACAACAAGACCTAGAGGACCACCTCAGATGGAAAAATCCATGTATCTATGGAGTACCTGAGGGGGAGAAAGGAACCCAAATCTTGAAGTTTACAGCATCATTAATAAAACAGAAACAGACTCTACAGGTTCCTGAGGATTTGAACCTGGCATTGGAAGGGGTCTGTCGGGCATTCGGAACTAGCCAGGGAAGTGGCCCCGCTCTTTTATTTTTTAATTTTTTGGTAACTGGGTAAAGCTGACTAGGCACAAAAGTCTGTTTTCAGGGGCGACCTGGCAGCACTGGGGAGGTTAAGTGACTTATTCGGAGTCACACAGTACACAAGTGGAGGCAATAGGAATCAAACCCAGGTCTACTAATGTACTAAGCTCATTCACAGCTTGTTACTCTAACCCTGTAGGCTGTACTGCCAACCCCTTCAACTTATTATGAAGTTTCTCCACTTTACTGCCAAAGAGCATGTTGTGATTACCGCTCAGCATCAGAACATGGTGAAATATAGACTACTAAATCTATTTTGATCATGACTATGCACCTGCTATTTAACAAACACATATGGCACATGTCCCCTTACCTACAGACCTTATCTTACTCACTCTACAGAAGCTCTTTGAGAGTTCCACTGTTTTGTGCCCTGTATACTCTTGACACTGCATCCTGGGCCTTTCTAAGCAAAATCAATCCATAATCAGCATGACACAAAGAAATGTGAATACCTCATGAACTGTTAGTGCTACACACAAAGTATGTGCAACAATGTTATTCAGCACAAAATGACCTTTCTAATGGTGCTATAAATTAATTATTAGCAATTTCTGTTTTTTTCTATATTAGTCGAAATAGCAATAAAAAAAAGTCAACATAAACCATTTTTGGTTCCAAAACAATAATGCGCACTGGAAATTGCAGTGCAGGAACAAAAGTTGCCAGCTTATATTGCATTGAAAAAGAAAATTCATGCACTGGAGAGTTCAAGTTCAAAAGCCAAAAGTGCTTATTTTATTCAGCAGGGTGCCATGCAGAAGCCAGAGTTACTGCACTTCAACCCCAATCCAGGTCTTCTTTAGGGAAATATGTAACATATGAAAACAAAATTAAGCATCCATACATTAGATGTAGGTACAAAAGTAATTTTGTACCAAAAAGCAATTTTCTAATATAAAACATGTATTTTTTGCCATGTTATTCAAGATGCTTAGGTGAGGCTTGAGGGACAAATGTTAGCCACACACACCATCCCATAAACAAATGTGAATAACTCCTAAAGTATACATGATGCACACAAAGTATCAGTGGCAAAGTTGTTCATCACAAAATTACCTTTCTAATGGTGCCATACAGTCAATTCTAATCAATTTGGTTTGCAAGTAACACAGAGAAATAGTGCTGATGACCTGAGAAGTGTCCAGGGCACACAGGAAGTATTTGTCTGCCAACTGAAGTCATTGAGGGAAACAAAGGGGATGTTTTGGCTATCACCTAGAGGCATTTCCAGGAGTTAAAGCAGGCAGGATTCCACTTTCAGACCCCCTACCCTGCGAAGCTGTGGGCTCTTTATGAAGATGGAGATGTGCTCTATCACACACCAGAGGAAGCCACACAGGACCTTCAGTGTCACTCTGTCCCTATCCTGCAGCCTCCCAGAGAGCAACTGAGATCTAGAAAGGCAGACTTGGACTGAAACCCAGGATGTCCTTTAGCCAGACCTCAATGTTGCTAGAACAACAGCTTTTACCTTCTGATGATTAAGTCCGGCATTCCCAAGAGGCACTGAAAATGATAAAAGAACTGCTAAAACAGTTTGAGCATCAAGTCCAATTAACTTTGGACTTGAACATTAGGGATCTCTCGCACTTTTCTAATGGTAGCCAATATCTATACCTATATTGGACTCTGGACTCTGTGACGCAGTTTTTATTTGCCTGATTGGAAGTCAGCCTCCATCTTCACACTACTGGTGATTCAGGTACTGATGGGGGGGGGCTTCAAAAACAGGCTGTTTAGACTGGCCTCAATACTACTTGGCCCCTGGTCTCCCAGAACTTTACTAAATTTGACTATTACTTGTGAACTGCATGAGACTACTTTGCTGAATCTTGCTCAGTACAATTTCTGCTTCATAGGCTGGGTGTGTCCGCTTGCTCTGGGCCCTTATAGTATTAATATCGTTCAATCATTTATTAAGTTTAAGCTTACTTTCAGACCATGCAGGTCAAGGTCAGAGAACCATGCTGGATAACATCTTCCCACAATGGCAGTGACCTATTACCTATTATGGAGGAATTTCCCTCCACTGAAGGCCCACTGCATTGGCAGTGACTGTAACTCATACAAAGTGCCACCACCCACTTCATTAGGGGCAGGTTATTTACCTTGCCCTCACCCTTAAAAGTACAATGTTATGCTGGGTCAGTCTCCTAAGATATTGACCTGCCCTAATGTTTTATTTCTTTCTGCCCAGTTAACAAATTGTGTTTCCATAGGCCCTGTTGGCCAATTTAGGTGCAAGGTTTTGTTTTTTTTTGAGTGTTAATAGCTCTTCTCTGCTGACTTCTATTTTTTTTTTTTTTTTTTACACAGGAAAGGCTTAGAGGTCATAGACACATTTTTCTCAGGCTGTGTTTGGACCACCTCTTCTGGGGGCTAGCTGGATGACTGTGTCCCCACTTAATTGTTGTTCCTTGAGGGAGGGCTGGCTGACAGGTGATTCAGGGAGCTACAGGTTGGAATACAGAGGGTTCTAAATGAGTTCAAGATTCTCACCAAATCTTTACATAGCTATAAACCCAGTCAAATTTCTTTGTCCTAATGTAAATTGTTTAAATGACCCTGTGAAATGCAGTAAGCTCTTTCAGCAGTTGAAGAAAGAAAGTTAGAACTCATATACCTGCAGGAGACACACCTCTCTGAGCAGGAGCATCATAAACTGGGGAGGAGGGAGTTTTGAGGTGTATGGCTCCACAGACAAGTGGGGCAAGAGACAAGGAGTAGCACCTTTGATTTTAGCCACTACAAATTTTGCTTGCTCCCCCCTTGCCTGTATCCCCAGGGGTGTTTTGTGATTTTGACAGGGCATTTGTATGACATGGAGGTCACTCTAGCCAATGTTTATTTCCCTCCAAACTCCACTAAGGAGGTGTTTCAAAAATTTTGGGGGGGAAACTCATTGAAATACTCATGGCTGGGTCAATTTATTCTGGGGGGGGTGATATTAATGTGACCCTTACACCAAACCAAAATGCCACTAAACCTAAATGTTACAGATCTGCTCCTACCCAGAAATGTTTAAAAACTACATTGTAACATTTAGGACTGATTGAAGTCTGGTATAAAGTGTTCCCATCAGACAGAACCTATACCCACTATTCAGCACAGAATGACAGCTGTGCCTGCCTTAACTACTTTATAGTGACCTCTAAGCACTTTCATTTGGTCCAGGACATGTCTTATGGCCCTCAGTTTCTCTCAGGCCATGAATGGCTAATACTTACATTGGATATAGGGAAGTCTAGAAAGAACACTTTGTGGCACATTAACACTTCCCCTCTCTGGGATGAGGACTTTCACACTTATTTGACAGATAGCCTCACAACCACCATTCCAGAAATCGACTTGAGAGATGTTACAGAGCACATCCTCTGGGACATGGTCAAGTCAGTTTTATGGGGAGCTATCGTTTCATATGCCTCCAGGAAAAAGAAACAGCGTGAACAGAGACCGAAGACTCTCATGAAAACATTAGATACCCTGAAATGCCTTTACTTAGAGTGATATGCTGTCATAGCCACCCAAATCTCTTCAGCTCATTGCAGCATTCAGGATATCATGACAGAAAGGGCTTTTGTTTAAAACAAACCTACTGGGGGGAGGAGCTTGACTCCTGGTGCGTCACCTCAGGTAGTAAAGCTTGTATCTTGCAATTCTGTGATCCCTACACTAAGGCCCTGGAGCATAAAGAGGACCACATCATGGCGCTGATGTATGCCTACTATCACTCCCTTTGTAGTGAGGATACCCCTCCTCACCAGAACTCATCAATGACTATCTTAGTCAACATTCACTTCCATGCTTGACAACTCAGCAGCAACTCCAACTGCAGCACCCTATCACTGAGGAGGAAGTGACCCAGATCCTAATTTTAGCCAAAACCAAGAAATGTCTGCAGCTGGATGGCTTCCCAATGGAATTTTATAAAACTTGTTCAGATGACCTGCTCCTGCTCCTGCTCCTCCTTAGGGCCTTTAGTGCTGTTCAGAACAGCACCCCCTCCTTGGACCAGGACCACAATATCAGCTATATTAAAGCCCAACACAGATCCTAGTAACCTGGCCTCTTACTGCCCTATATCCATACTTAAAGGGGAAGAGTCAGCACCAAGGGCCCAATACACTAGTGTAGGGCTGGTCCCAATGTAAGCTTGGTATGCAAAGGCATTTTGGTTTACTTACTGTTTACTGTAGTATAGTAGATTGTATCAGACTAATTTTATTTAGTTATAGGCCTACATCTTCTGTTACTACAAATCCCAGAATCTCCTGCATCTAACATCAAAGTAGTAGGAATCAATGGGAGATGCAGTAGCCTGCAGTGCATGTTACAGTTTATATAAGCTCTGATCTTCTGTTTGCTGGTCCCATTGTTCTCCCTGGGCTAAGTACAGTCATGGCAGATCATACTTAGTCCCTGGAGAAAAGCAGACCCAGAAAACATCTGATTGGAGATTATAAAAGCTCTATCAAGCACTGCAGGCTACTGAATCTCCCACTGCTGCCTACTGCTATGATGTCAGCTGCAGGGGATTCTGGGATTTGTAGTAACAGAAGATGTAATCCTAGAACTAAACAAAATTAGTCTGATACAATCTGCTATTCTACAGTAAACAGAAAGTAAACCAAAATGCTTTTGCATACAAAGTGCACATTTGAACCTGCCCCACACTTGAGTATGGGATCCCTTTGTACTAACTGTTCCCCTTTAATATAAACTATACAATCTATATGGCAGTCTAAGTACACAGGCTAGATAAGTTACTCCCCTCCCTTAATTCCCCATGATCAGTCTGGCTTCATCAGACAGCAGCAGACAATGGATAGCATCTGCCATATGTTGTTCTTATTAGACCACATTACACAACATTCTATACTCACAGTCCTTCTCAGCCGAGATACTGGGAAGGCATTTAATAGGCCTTCCTGAGATTTTTCATGGGGTACCCTGGCAGCCTTTGGTTTTACATAACCATTTATCCACGAGTTACAAAATCTGTCTGCCTCCCTGCAGACACATGTGAGGGTCAATGGCTCCTGTAGTACTCCAATCACATTGGCATTGGTAACAGACAGGGGTACCCTCTTTCTCCCCTCCTTTTTGCAATTTATATGGAGCCTTTAGCTCCATTTATTAGCTCTAATGCAGGAATTTGAAGAGATACCCATAGAAGTACTGAGTTCAAAATTGCACTTTATGCAGATGATATGCTGCTGACCCTATTAATGCCAGAGGCCTCAATTATCATAGCTTGGGAGGAGCTGGCTAGATTTTTGGTGGTATCAGGGTTCAAATTAAATTTACAGAAAACAGATATCCTGCAGTTTAATTATACTCTGATAGTGGAATTAAAGTTTAAGTTTCCCTTCAAACAGATAAAATTGTTATAATATATCTTGGTATCAATATTCTTAAAGACCTTAATAACCTTGAGTTACTCAGTTATGAACTCCTGACACAGAAACTAATGCAAGACCTATCCAATTGGAGCCGACTCTCTGATTTTTTTTTCTCCAGGGTGGAGTCCATCCATATAATGGATGGAGTCCATCTGTATGATGGTCCTGCCCTGAATTCTTTACCTGTTACAAACCCTTCCTGTCCTTCCCACATGGATTTATTTTTAAAACCTGTGACAAAATGGTTTCCTGTTTTCTATGGGCTGAACTTCCTCCATGAGTCCAATATGCCACTCTTCAGCTCCATAAAGACCATGGTAGCATAAATCTCCCAGATAATATTGACTATGCCATGGCAACTCATTTATGAATCATCTGCTGCTGGATAATGGACCCCTATAAGGTACAGTGGAAACATATCGAGTTCCTCCGTAATAATCTTTTCGATGTACCCAAGCACCTATGACTTTTTTTTGTACATTCTATTTATCCTCCTTTGGCAGACTGCTTGCTCTTGTTGACCAACTTCACCGGACTCTGGGGTTGTTCAGGTTCTTATTGTGCTATGTGCAACCTGACGGGTCCCCGGAGCCAACCTGGAGGTGTAATCCTGCCGCAATCCCTGCACTGTTTTCCCATTTTTGCCCCATAATCCTGTGTCCCCAGAAGCAGTAGCGCATGTGTGTGGAAGCATGCATGCACACTGCAGCTCCATTCCACAGCCCCTTCTGCCCACCCCGGCCTAGCACCAGTGCTCCTCATGCATGATGCTGCCACCCAGCCTCCACCAGGAGGCAGCCAAACACCGGGGAGCCCCCCAGAACCCTCCTGAGGATGACAGCTGCTAGCTGGCAGCTCAATCAGCTCCTCACCCTTCCCCCAGCCGACCACCAGTCCCCCAAACCCATATTCAAACCCAGGTCACTGGCGTGGAGTGAGGTGTGGCATCCAGCACCTCAACCCTCAGTGCCACTGGGCCAGCCTCACCTATGACTTTGTGAAAAGAGAAATCCTTAAAAGACATGGCATTTCAGGAGAGATCTACTGGCAGAAATTCCAGTCAATGAAGTACCACTCAGTCGACAATCCTCAAGAAGCCTTCACCCAACTATGAGAATTCCTCAATAAATGGCTCCAACCAGAGTGCAAAACAGTCCCACAGATCCATTGACATATTTGCAGTGGAGCAATTCATCAACATCCTTCTTATAGACATGCAACATTGGGTAAAAGAAACCAGCCAGAAAGTGGGGAAAAGGTCATTTCTTTGGCTGAGGACTATCAGATGACCAGACAGACAACGTAGCAGTGAAGTAACAGTCAAAAACTAGTAAGACCCTCTTTTTCCTGATTTAACTCCAGGTCAGATAGGAACTCTGATGGGGTAACAAATCTGCACTCAAAGATCTTATTTGATATAACTGTAATAAGCCAGGCCATATTGCAAGAAACTGCCATAAAAATAAGGAGGTTAACACTGAAGCATATTTGACTTTAGCAAATTGCAGCAAATATTTAACAGATGTCAGGGTGGGAGATAAGACTGTGAAGGGACTTATAGATTTGGGAAGCAGACAGACCCTGGTGTATGTTGAAGTTCTGCACAGATACTTATAGATACACAGAATTTCTTGGCAGATAAGGACCCCTTTTTCCACCTAGTCTGCCCATTTAACACTACCTACAGTATCCCTGCAAGTTCTAAGTTCTGGGAAAAGACTGTGCAAAAGGACCAGATACTGGGGTCCTCCGCATCCACAAGGACACTTAATACTATCCTAACACCTCCGTGACTCTGAACATTAATGTGGTATTGCACCAAATGAAAGTGGGAGTAGTACCAAAGTTACCTGTACCTGTGATTATTGGAAATGACTTTCCAGGATTTGCTAAATTAATCACAGAGGGAGTAAAACCTGCTGTTTCAGTAACTGTGGTAACAAGAGCACAAGCAAAGAATTTCAGATTTTGGGGAGTCTTTTCCTTTGGGTGACTTTGATTTGGACTTGTTTGAGCCCAGCTCCAAGATCTGGAAGTCCAGAAAAGAATGAAGACACCTGGAAAAACAGTGGCAACAAAAGACTGAGGGACATAAGAGACTGATACATGAAAATGCTGAAACTAAACTGATAACCGATTGTGATTTTGTTTCTGAGCAAACTAACGATGTTTCTCTCCAAGGTTATTTTAAACAGCTAGGGGTGAAACAAAAACAGGGTGAACCAATGTTTAAAAAATGTATTGGGCTACTGTACAGAGTTTGGATTAACACTCAGACATGGGAACAAATAGAGCAATTAGTCTTACCGAAGAAGTATAGAACAGAGTTGTTATATATAGCACATGATAATCCTATGGCTGATCACTTGGAGAGGGACTGCACCCTTGCCAGATTGCTGTACACATGTTGCTACCTGTTGAAGTTCTTGTGCTGAATGTCAGATAGTAGCCCCAGTGACTGAAAAAGACATGGTGGCCCTGGTGGCGCTACCCTTGATAGGTGTGTCTTTTGAGAGAATTGCAATGGATGTGGTTGGTCCCTCAGACAAAACTAAAAAGGGTAAGCAATTCATTCTGGTAGTATGCTACTATGCCACTCAATACCCAGAGGCACTTCCAATGCGTACTGTCAGAGCCCCAAACGTGGCTGCAAAACTTGCCAAACTTTTTAGCAGGGTGGACATACCTAAGGAGATTATTACTGATCAGGGTAGTAATTTTGGTGCTGCATTACTGAAGCAGTTGTACTGACCACTAGGTATCACTGCCATAAGAACTCCCCCTTGTCACCCTCAGGCAAACAGTCTTGCTGAGCATTTTAATCAAATCCTAAAATACATGTTTAAAAGGTTTGTGAAAGGTGAAGGGAAAGACTGTTGGTGAAAGGTGAAGGGAGCGATTGGTACCAGTACTTACCCTATCTGCTTTTTTGCTTACAGTGAAGTGCCACATGCATCAACAGGTTTTTCAATCTTCGTAATGTTGTACGGAAGACAACCTAGGGGGCTACTGGATGTAATAAAAGAAAAATGGGAAGATAATCCCACTTGGAAATAGACTATTACATCTTATATGTGTGCACTAAAAAGAAATGGCAAAATATGTTGAAATAGCCCACAGTAATCAGGAAGAAGCCCACACAGCAGAAGGTGTATTATGACCATGGAGTAAAAGGAATGTTTTTTGAGCCAGGTGAAAAAGTCTTGTTACTGTTACCCACTATACCAAACAAACTGTTAATGAAGTGGCAAGGGCCTTATAAAGTGGTTAGACATACTGGTACAATTAACTATGAGATTGAGACCCCTAATAGGAAAAACCCTACTAAGATATACCATGCTGACCTCCTGAAGAAATGGGTTGAAAAAACACCAAAGGTTACTTTGTTAGTATTACCAAAAACTGATAAAGAAGATATTAATGCAGTTTTTTTTTTTAATTAGTACTTTTTCCTCCACCTTGGAACACTGGCAGGCAGCTCCAGCCCCTCCCTCGGAAGGGACTCGTCTCTCCAGCAGGCAACCCCACCTCAGTCCCACCCGGCAAATCCCTCATGGGTTGCTCCCCCGTGACAGGGCTGGCGGTGAGGAGCGTCAACTTTCCGCCACCACCGGAGGCCAACATCTAGATGGCGGGGGGGGCTGGTGCAGGCACAGCCTGCCACCATGGAGCCTGCCAGCTCCATTCTTTTTCCTCTGGTTTTCTGCCCCAGACCCACACACGTGCAATGGGTAGATCAACTGTCTATGCCTCTGTGCAGGCAGTGTTACACGCTGTGCGTGGGTTCACTCTATTCTAAGCACCGTGCCTGTGCTGACCCCAGCCTCTGCTGGGTTGTCAGTTTACAGTGCACTGCATTGTCCCCTCTCCCTGAGGAAGAAGAGCTGTCATCAGATGCTCAATCCTTCCTCACCCCGGCCGACCCCCAAATGATCCGAGTCCATTTCCGAACATAGGTCGCCAGCTTGGCATGAAGTGTGGCATCCAGCGCCTCAACCCTCAGCACCACCAGGCCAGCGATACTGATGTACTTTATGACAGACTAGAACAAACTGTAACTTCTGTTGTTGTAAAAGTGAATGTTTCCTTAACCACAGAACAAAGTTCAGAAATCTGTAAATTGGTAAAGACATTTCAAAGTGCGTTTACCACAGTGACAGGTTGAGCAAAAGGGGTCAAGCTTGTAATAGAAACACAAAATGCTCACCCTACCAGACAAAAGATATACAGAGTGCTACAGCAGTTAAGAACAGACATAGTTAAGAGAACACAAACAATGAAAGAGTTGGGTATCATAGAAGAATCAAGAAGTCCCTGGTCATCAACAATGGTGACTGTAAATAAAAAAGAAGGGGGTGTAAGAATCTGCCTTGATTTCAGGAAACTCAATCAAGTGTCCCTATTTGACAGCTGTCCTATGCCCAAGAAAGATGATTTGGTGGACAGATGGGAAAGTGCTAAGTACATTAGTTCCCTCGATCTCACCAAGGGTTACTGGCAAAACCCCCTAGGTAAAGAATCCAGAGACAAAACTGCATTTTCCATTCCAGTTGGATTACATCAATTCACCACCATGCAATGTTGAGTCTGCACTAAGTATCTTCCTTAATAAATTCCTGGCCATCCAGAACAAGCATGCCCCCACGGAGGGTGAGGGGTAAACAAACAAGATTGTTTCACAAAGACTTGCTGAAAAACCTACACTCTAGGGACAAATGCTGGAAAAAGTACAAAGCCTCATGGCTACAATCTGACTATGCTACCTACAGAACCCTACGTAACTTCTGTAAAAAACAGGTCAGAACAGCTAAGAGTGCCTATTGTAAAGAATTGCTGCTAGGCTCTGCTGGGGACCCTAGGAAATTCTGGGCCCATGTCAAGACCTTTCTCAGTGCGTCCCAGTCAACTCGCACCAGTGACATGGTATTAAATGGAGTACATTGCAATGACTCTAACACCATTGCTAATTCCTTCAATCAAATGTTCTCGGACCTGTCTCAGTATACCTCTGTCTTCCCATCTTCCCAGGCAGCCTCTCTGCTTGCAACATCAGCACAGTCCACTACCCCCAGCTATCCTTCCAACAAATGTCTAAAAATCCCTGTTCTACTTCAAGGCAATCCCATGGACTGAGGTCTTAAAACTATTACAGACGGTCTCTGACAACACTAGCTCTGGATCAGATACACTTGAGCCTCGGCTCCTGAAACTAGCAACACCATACATAGCCTACCCTCTAGCTAGAATTTTCACCTTGTCTCTCTCTAATAGCCAAGTTCCTGACCTCTGGAAGATTGCTCGTGTAATGCCGGTCCTTAAAAAAGGTGATACCAAGGAGATTACTAACTGCAGGC
Source organism: Neoceratodus forsteri (assembly GCA_016271365.2). Lineage (NCBI taxonomy): Eukaryota > Metazoa > Chordata > Ceratodontiformes > Ceratodontidae > Neoceratodus > Neoceratodus forsteri. The sequence goes on from CM028129.1 coordinate 1,419,575,938, forward strand.
CTATAGCCATCCTATCGGTCCTAAGTAAAATTCTGGAAAAACCTATTGCAAATCAAACCATTGACTACCTCACAAAGTACAGCCTTCTCTCTGACACACAACATGGCTTCCATAAAGGTCACAGTACCTCTACAGCACTTCTCAAATTCACTACTGATGTGCTTACCTGTATGGACCCTGGCCAGCTGACAGGGGCAGTTTTTATAGACCTTACAAAGGCCTTTGATCTTGTTGATCACCCCATGCACCTCTCCACTCTTTGCAATCTGAGCTTTTCACCCCCAGTTGTTGCCTGGTATGGAAGCTATCTATCAAATCGAACTCAAATTGTGAAATTCAACTCCTCTTTATCTGATGGTGCTACCATCAATATTGGGGTTCCCCAGGGCCCTGTTCTGGGAACTCTTTTTTTCTCACTTTTTATCAATAACATAGATCAGGTTTTTATTTCATGCTCATCTATTCTCTATGCAGATGATCTTGTACTCTATTCAAGCTCTGATAAGGTCGCCAGCATAAATGCATCTCTTTCTTCAGATTTCACAAATGTCCAAAATTGGCTTTCTGCACATAAGCTTGTACTTAATGCTAAGAAAACCCAAGCAATGTTACTTGGATCTGCCCCTAAACTTAGGACATGTCAAACTCCCCTATTGGTGCAAGACCGCAGTGGCACACAAATAGAATGCGTTACATCTTTTAAGTACCTAGGAATTTTTCTGGACTAATCCCTGGACTTCAGCCTGCATGTACAATCTGCTTGCAAGGCAGTGAATGCTAAACTGTGGGTTGCTTACAAGTCCAGTTTCATGTTGACTACCTCTGCTAAATTTGTTATTGCCAAAGGCATATTACTCCCTGCCCTCATCTATGGCATGCCAACCTTTGCTGCCACACACAAAACCATACTTCATAAGTGGGATGTCGCTTATAATAATATCTGTTGAAACACCTCCTCATCACCATGGCTTAAGCACCACTGCCAACTGTACAGGGACCTCCTCAGCTTGCCATCAATACTCTCTTGGCTCCTTGATTGACTCTGTACTCAGAAACCAGACCCCTTCAGCGCTCGCAACATTGCTGGTACCTCAAACCTCCTCCTTTAGACTGCGATTGGTAGATAAATCCCTGCTGAATGTACCTAGATGTAAAACATCAAAAGGCTCTGTTGCCTTCAATCACTCTGCTCCTAAGCTTTGAAACTGTCTTCCCCAAGCACTTCGAATATCTGGATCCCATGACAGCTTCAAAAATGAGCTGTGCTTACATCTATCCCTTGCTGATCTCTGCACTTGTTTTAATCCTCTCTAATCCATTCACCCGCCAGATGCTGCCTGGCCTAACTTTAACCTCTCTACCTCATAACACTTCTTACCCTTACTATCTCCTTGAGAGCTAATCTACACCAACTTTCCCCCCACACCAGATTCTTGTTTCAGAGGCCGTGATAATGCATCCTGCCCAGTCAGGAATTTGCCTTTGCCTTGTTTCGCTGCCTATTTGAATCTTCATTGTTGTGACTAATTTGAACAATATTTCTTTGCTGCTATGTTGTGGTATCTCTTCCTAGACTGTAGGTTTTCTCTACCTAAAAATTCTATGTGAATTGCATTGATTGTTATTGTCCTGGCTGCATGTATTCATTACTATTAACTGTTTTGACCTATGCTATTGTAATTTCATTGTACTCATGCTATGTACCTGTCTTTGATTGTTGTACTGTCCCGGGTCATGCCTGAAAATAGTCATCTCATGGCTAGTGCACCTACCTGGTTAACAAAAACTAAATAAATAAATAAGTAAATTTGGTTTACATGGTGGACCCACTACATTCCAGCAGTAAATGGATGTAATTATCGCCCCTCATACTAGTTATTGTACTGCTTATCTGGATGATGTTGTGGTGTACAGTCCAGACTGGAAAAGCCACCTGGAATATCTATGAGCAGTTATCTAGTCTATCAAAAATGCAGGTATGACCACTAATCCTACTCAGTGCACATTAGGCATGCAGGAATCTAGATATTTGGGTTATATTTTGGGAAATGGAGAAGTAAAGCCAGAGATTTCCAAGAGAGAAGCTATATATAATAGTCCTCTCCCTAAAACAAAGAAAAATATCAGATCATTTTTAGATCTGGCAGGCTACTGCCAGAGATTTGTTCCCAACTTTGCCCTGTTAGCTACTCCCCTCACTGAACTAACACAAAAATGGTACCTGAATAATGTGAAATGGTCCCCAGAGTGTGATGAGGCTTTTCGGGCCATCAAGGCTGTATTGTGTTCAGCCTCTGTTTTAAGAAATCCAGACTTTGAGAAATAATTTGTGTTACAGACAGATGAATCAGAGGTAGGCCTAGGTGCAGTCCTGAGCCAGAATATAGATAGGAAGGAACATCCCATTCTGTATATCAGTAGGAAATTGGATGATAAAGAGAAACAATACTCCACTATTGAAAAAAGAGTGTATTGCTGCAAAAGGACAATGAATTCCCTTAAGTTTTATCTGCTAGGAGTTGACTTTGTACTTACAACAGATTATAATCCTCTCTGTTGACTTAATCAAATGAAGGATAAAAATCCCAGAATCACAAGATGGTACCTAGCACTACAGCCATTAAAATTCAAAGTGATGTACAAATCCAGATAAGAGAATGTCAATGCTGATTTTCTGCTAAGATATGGTTCAGGAATTGGGAATTCAGAAGCTTGGAAATACGTGTGTGATTAACTGAGATGTTTGCTGTAAAAGGTGTTATAGAATATGTTTCTCTTCTCCTAATCTGCCACTTGTCTATTTCTTGCCTGTCTGATTGCGCAAATCAAATTTTCCTTGTAGCACCTAGGAACTGGCCACTCAAATGGCCCCACAATTTCCCCCGTTATCTCCGTTCCTTCACTTGCTGTATATATTTATATATATATATATATATATATATATATATGTGTGTGTGTGTGTACACACACACTCTCTCTTTCTCTCTCTCTCTATATATATATATTATACCTGCGCAATAGCGTCAGTATAGTTAGGGTTGAGTGCAACCTTCTATGTTAAAGCCAAATGTTTGAACCTTAATAATTTTGGAAGCATTCAATGGAGTTGAACAGAAATTGGCATGCGTACTCTACAGGGGTAGTTCTCTTGACGAGTCAAATTTCGTTTGACTCTCTTATGTGGTTTTTGAAACACAGAGTGTCAAAAATCCTAAATTTACCACTTGTTTGCCTTTTTTTGTCCTCCTTTATCTCAGAAACGGCTTTAGGTTGTGGTCTAAAATTTTCAGAGTAGAAAGCCTTTGCCGCACAGATGTGCTTTTTGAAGGTTTGGAGAAAAAATACTAATCTGTTCAAAAGTTATACAATTTTTAAATTTCCCGCTATTTCCTATGGGAAAAATTGATATGTCAGGCAAAAAGTACTTCTGTTTTCTTAAACAGTCATCTAGTTTTGCATACTTTGCACCTTAATAACTTTGCAACTGTTCAACAGATGTGCATGAAATTTTGCAAGCATAATTTCATGGGATATGTCTGTTCTTGTGGCTAATATCATTGGAATCACTTGTGTGGTTTCTGAGATACTGTGTCTCAAACATCATTAAATGTACATATATTTTCCATTTTCCAAACAATTTTTCAGTTTTGCATTCTTTGCACCTTAATAACTTTACAAGCCTTCAACAGATGTGCATGAAATTTTGTATGCATAATTTTGCTGGGTATGTCTGTTGAAGTGGCTAATTTCATTTAAATCGCTTTTGTGGTTTCTGAGACAGTGTCTCAAACATCCTTAAATGTACATGTTTTTCCATTTTTGAAAATAGTCTTCCAGTTCCACATAACTTGCACCTTAATAATGTTGCAACCGTTCAAAAGATGTGCAAGAAGGTTTTCAAACATAATTTCAAGGGGTAGGTCTGTTAATATGGCAAATTTTGTTTGAATCACTTGTGTGGTGTCTGAGATACAGAGTCTCAAACTTCCTTAAATTTGCATGTTTTTTTTTCTATTTTTCACAAACAGGTCATCCTGTTTTGCATATTGTACACCTTAATAACACTGCAACTGTTCAACAGATGTGCATGGAAGTTTGCACACATAAGCTCGTGGGATAGTCCTGTTGACTTGGTAAATTTAGTTTGAACTGCTTATGTGGTTTTTGAGATACAGAGTTTCAACATTCCTTAAATTTAGGCCAGCCCAGTGGCACTGAGGGTTGAGGCACTGGACGCCACACCTTGCACCACGCTGACGACCCGGGTTCGGGAACGAACTCAGGCCACTGTGGGTCGGCAAGGAAGAGGGTGGATTGAGCATCCCAGGACTACTGTCTTCCCTCTGGGGTGGGTAAGGGAAAGCACATCATGCTGTAGTGGCCCATGGTTATGAGGGCGCAGCACAGTTGCAGTGTACAGTAGGGGAGGAGCATGGCAAAACGTCAGCTTATGCACTGTACGTCATTGCACTGCCAGCTCCTGGGGAAAAAAATGGAGGAAATAGCTGGGCACGACTGAGGCAGCTTGATGGCCATGCTCCCACTGACCTGGAGGACTGTCATAGAATTGCGCTGGGGGGTCCAGTCCAGACCAGCTTAGAGAGGCATGGGGAGGCCCTCCAGTGGGTTGGGGCAGCCATGCCAGACCCCCATCATGCGAGTAAGCCTGTTACTCTCCAGAGCAGGGGGGGCCAGCAGATGGATGCCCCCACTGGTGGTGTTGCAGAGGCACATAAGTAGTGACATGATAAAAAAACATTTCTTAAATTTACACGTTTTTCCCATTTTTGCAAACAGGTCATCTGTTTTGCATATTTTGTACCTTAATAACTTTGCCACTGTTCAACAGATGTGAATAACATTTTGCATGCACAATTTTGTGGGGTAGGTCTGTTGACTTGGAAAATTTCATTTGAATCAATAGTGTGGTTTCTGAGATACAGAGTCTCAAATATCCTTACATTTATGTGTTTTTGCTTTTTCTTTGTCCACCTGTATCTCAGAAACTGTTTTCGGTTGTGATATGAAATTTTTAGGTAGAAAACCTTTGCTTATAGCTGTCCCAGTGGTGCTGAGGGTTGAGGAGCTGAACACCACACCTTGTGCCATGCCAGCTACTCTGGTTCGGGAACAGACTCGGGCCACCAGGGGGCGGCCGAGGGAGGAGGGCGTGGACATGGATCGAGCTGCCAACAGGCAATTCTTCTTTCCTGGGGAGGGTGGGTCTGCACTGCACAGCTTTGGTGGCCCCTAGTGGAGATTAGGGGGTTGGCAGCACAATGCACATCTCAATGGGGTATGGTGGTTGCGGTGGATGTCCTGCAGGTGGGTGCGGGAGTGCACCTGCACTGCACTGGACATCATTGCACATCCACACCACTGGGAACAAAGAAAAGACCCCCTGCCATTGGTAGGTGAAGGTGGGTCCAGTGGATGCAGCCCCACGTCCATTGCCGGGCACCAGGACGTTCACTTCGGTTCCTTCTCCTACTTGCAGCAGCCCTCCAGTACTGTAGATAAAGTGCCAGAAAGGAGGGGACTCAGATCCGGGGGGATAGAGTTCACCGTGTTGGAGGAAGGGAGACCCTCACTGAAGCAGGATGTCTGGGCTTCAGGTCAGATGGGCAGAGCCAACATACAGAGTGACCACGTTGGAGAGAGGCCATTGGTAAGGGAGAACAAATAGAGTTGAAAAAAAAAAAGAAAGCCTTTGCCTCACAGATGTGTCTTTTAAAGGTTTGGTGAAAAAAATATTAATCCATTCAAGAGTTATTAAATTTTGTATTTCCCATTATTTTCAATGGAAAAAAATAGATGTTCAGCATGAAAATGGATCCTGTGCCGCAGGAGCTAATCCATATTATAGTAGCACGGTAGTGCCACTATAGTTAGGGTTCAATCTTCTCTTCTATGTTAAACCCAAACATTTGCACTTTAATAACTTTGCTACTGTTTCACCAATTCACATGACATTTTGCACGCAACATCAGGGACCAAAGATCACTTGATGTGCCAAGTTTCGTTCTGGTCAGATTTGTGGTTATGGAGATACGGATTGTCAAAAAATGTGAAAGTACCAGTTTTTATGCAAATTCTTTGTCATGCCACTTCTCAGCAATGGCTAAGGGGTTTGGTCTGAAATGTTCATGGTACATGGGGTTTGACTCACATATGTGCCTTATGAAGGTTTGGTGAAAAAATATTAATCTGTTCAAGAGTTATTAAAGTTTAAAGTTTCCCATTATTTCCTTTGGGAAAAATTAGATGTGCCATGTGAAAGTACTGTTTTGCTGTTGCGAAAGCGGTTTCTGCTTTCACAAATGCGAAATGTAGTGTCAAGATTCTGCCATCTTGTTTTCAGTTAGTGACATGGAAAAAAGTAAATAACTTAAAAAATACTGCCCCTTGGTAAACACCGACACTTGTGTTTACCTAAACTGGGCCAGAGGAATCGGATTCTGTGGTCATTTTTTTTTTTTTTTTTACAGAACTGCCCAGAAATATGTTTATTTTAACTGGGCCATTTTCACTTTCACAAATTGTGGCACTACTGCCTCAATTTGTGAAAATGCCGCAAATTGTGACACTATTTCATGAAACCCCTGGGGTATTGCTGCAAATTGCAGCACCCTTTGACAAAACAACAAGGGTTGTGCCACAATTTGTGACACTACTTTTTTTAAAATGTCTGCTTCTTTGTCACGTCATTGCAAAGAAATGGTTTGGACTTATGGGCTGAAATTTTCAGCATACAAAGTGCTTGCCCCACAGATGTGCATTTTTCTAGTTTGCTGAGAAAATTTACATCTATTCCATAATTATAAGAATTTGAAATTTAATGATTTCCCATAGAATAGGTGTACTAAGCTGTTTTGCATGTTTCTAGGGCTTGTTTGAAACTGTTGGTGAATTGCCACAGATGGGGCAAAGGTGACTGATACTGTGGTATGCATTCTCAATGTATCAGCAGTACTGCTTTGGTGGGCCCTGTGCTCCCACCATGCAATATGGAGTGATGGGAATGCAGGGCCCAGAGGGCCCTGCACTCCCAAATGCACATGAAGGACAATTACAATATACATGCATGAGAGCACATAGCAAGAAGGGCCCTGTGCTCCCACATGGACATATGCATATCGTTATGCAGTGATGGGAGTGGGAGCACAGGACCCATAGGGTCCTGTGCTCACACATGGACATATGGCTACCATTACAGAATGATGCAAGTGTAGGGCCTGGAGGGCCATACACTCCCACATGTAAATGAGGAACAATTACAATATGCATGCATGGCCCTCATGGACATATGCATACTGTACTGTATATGCATACTGTTATGGACTGATGGGGGTGACTCACTCATGGACATATGGATACTGTTACAAACTGATTGGAGTGCAGAGCCCAGAGGGCCATGTGCTCCCACATGTAAATGTGAAACAATTACAATATGCATTCATGGGGGCACGGGGCCTGGAGAGGACCCTGTGCTCCCACATGGACAAATGGATACCATTACGGACTGATGGGAGTGCACTCCCAAATGTAAATGAGGGACAATTACAGGGCCGGGATGTTAAACATGGTTAATTACATGCACAGGTCCCTTCAGGACCTGTGCTTCGAGACATGAATAATGTTATGATTACACCATCTCAAAAAGAAAGGAAATTCATTGAAAAAATGTTCATTAATGCATCAGCTAGGGTTCACATTAAAGTGAAAAAAGTATGGAAATGTGATGTTAGGGTAACCCTAACTCCACATTCCCCCCTGAACACACACACACACATGCACACACATACACACATGCAAGCAGAGGAAGGGGCAAGGCAACACAACCAATCAGAGGCAGCCATCATCAGGTAACAGAAAGAACATACAGCTCTCTGAACATACCACAAGAGACATCCATCATCATGGTCCACCAATTGTATGACTTCTGCTGCCATGCCACTGTCTTGGGGAAAATTATGTATGGGTGGGAGATCATGTAATGGTTATATTTGCATGGGGCTCCTACACTGTACACAAATTAAGGAGGGAAAATTACAATACACTTGGATTGGAGCACAGGGCCTTCTCTGACCTGCACTACCACCACTCACTATGGAATGTGGAAAGTGATCGTGAATTAGAAGCTCTGTACACTTACGGATATCTGGGAGTGCAGCAACCGGAGCAAATAAGACTATTTCAATATGCATGGACTGGAGCACAGGGCCCTCTGGGCCCTGTGCTTCTACCTCTCACTGTGGACTGTGGAAAGTGATGGTCAATTAGACACTCTTTACACTTATGGATATGGGAGTGCAGACTTTGGATCAAATAAGACTATTTTAATATGCATGGATTACAGCACAGGGCCTGGAGGGCCCTGTGCAGCCACAACTCACCATGGACAGATGCTACACAGAAATTAGGGACAATTACAATGTGTAAGTTGCAGTAACATGCTCAATCCATCCTCCTGTACTGCTGCACCCACTGTGCAAGCTACTCCTTTCATTCCTGTAAGAGTTTTTATGAAGGTACTGAGTCTACATTCTGATACATTCAAAATATCAGTTATATCATACAGTGATTCTAACGAATGTCCTAAAGAGTCATGTTATTACACATGGAGTAGTCATGTAACAGGTATAATGTATGTAAAACATGGCCAATTACCTGTGCTCCAAGACATGAATAATGTTAGCATTGTACCATCTAAGAAAGAATGGAATTTAATACAGTCAGTGGACCATGATGGTGGATGTCTCTTGTGGTATGTTCAGAGAGTTGCACAGCATGTTCTTTCTCTTACCTGATGATGGCTGTCTCTGATTGGTTGTGTTGCCTTGCCCCTTCCTCTGCTTGCATGTGTGTGTATTGGGGGGAGAATGCAGAGTTAGGATTGGAAACTCTTAACATCGCATTTCCATACTTTTGTCACTTTAATATGAACCCTAACTGATGCACTAATGAAGTTTTTTGCAATGAATATACAGATGTGACAGCCAAGATGCAACACAGAAATGCTGCAGAATATCACAGATTGCTGCAGTTTACTGCAGGGGCCATTGAAAGTCAATGGCAATTAAGCCCTTCTGTCATGCAGAATTTTGCAACATGTCATTACTGCAAGTTACTGCACTTCATCATGGCTGACTCCACTGTGTGTGTGTGTGTGTGTGTGTGTGTGTATATATATATATATATCTCAAAAAATGTCATGAAAGCATCAGTTAGGGTTAAGACGACAAAAGCAGAGAAATGTGGTGTTAAGGTTTCCAACCCTAACACACCACTACCCTCCTGGACCAAGAGGCATCAGGGGGCTGCATTGGGGTTGTCAGTCCTAACACTCACCTCATTCCATTAGAAAGTAAGCTGGGTGGGTACAGCATTGGAGAATGGGGTGAGTGTTAGGGCTGACAACCCCAATGGCAACTCAATGTCTCTTGGTCTGTGCAGGGTGGGGGTGGAGTGCCAGGGTTGGAAACCCTAACACCACATTTCCCTGCTTTGGTCGCTTTAACCCTAACTAATGCATTAATGAAATTTTTGGCAGTGAATTTCCTGACTTTCTGAGATAGTTTACATGTATCCATATTTGCCTGTGGGAGCTCAGGGCACTTTGGGCCCTGCTCCCCCACCCTCCATAACTGTCCTGTCCTTCTTTGGCTGTGGGAGTGCAGGGGCCCTTCAGGCCTTGCACTCCCTAGCTCCATAACTGTCCTTCTTTGGCAGTAGGAGCACTGGGGCCCTTTAGGCCCTGCACTCCCACCCTCCATAATTCCCTTGGAGGGCAGGGACCCTTCCCATGAGTTTTGGGGTGGGAGTGCAGGGTCCTTCAGACCCTGCACTCCCATGCATTTAGAGGTGGGATCAGAGTCACATTTTGCGGTGGGAGCACAGAGTCCTTCATACCCTGCACTCCCATACTTTTTGAGGTGGCAGCACAGGTTCCTTCAAACCCTACACTCCTCCCAAGTTTTGTGGTGGGAGCGCAGGGTACTTTGAACCCTGCACTCATTTTCATGAAAAAGAAAGATTCCTTTTCCACAAAAGAGGAATCCTTTTTTTGTGAAAAAGTAATCATTGTGTCATGAAAAAGGAATCCTTTTTAGCGAACTTACAAAAAAGGAATAGGCTTGAGAAACATTTATCTTTTTTTGTGAGCTGACTAAAAAAGAATCAGCTTGTGAAAAAGGAATTCTTTCTTTGTGAGCTCATAAACAAAGAATTAGCTCATGAAAAAGGAATCAGCTCACAAAAAAGGAATTAAGCGAGTCTCAAAAAAGGATTTAAAATGCTAAGGAAAAACCCTTCCAATTCTGATTTTCCACCAAATAACTTCAGAATCCACCTAACGGAGTCCTGATGTCCACGATACATGAGTTGGTGTCTCTATAACTTTATGTTTGTGGAGTTTCAAGGTTTTTTTGTAAAAACGTAAAACAAGATGACGGCTCATGAACAAGGTATTTTTTCTCACGAAAAAGGATTTTGCTGTCATGAAAGAGGAACAGTCTTGCAAGAGTGAATAATTTTTCGTGAGAGCAAATTCCTTCTTTGGTTTTTTCACAAAACTTGGCATGCCTGTTCTTTTACCCAAGCTGGTTCTACCAAAAAAAAAAACACCAAAATTCCATACCATCTGGACACAGGGTGATGAGGAAAAAGCTGCAAAAAGAGATGACTTTATGACTTTGTGCACTGTCTGGATCTCAAAATCCACACATCCAACTGGAACAAAACTTGCCACATAAAGAGATCTACCTCATGGGACAGCACATACCAAATTCTGAGCAAAACCACTTATCGGTTGCAAGGTTATTAAAGTGCAAAATTTGAAGTTTAACATTAAACATGCTACTCAACACTAACTATAGGGGCACAACTGTGTATATGTATATATATATATATATATATATATATATATATAATAGGGGCGCAGTCGAGCCCCTATAGTTAAGGTTGAGTAGGCACTTTAATGTTAAACCTGACATTATGCACTTTAATAACTTTCGCAACTGTTCAACAGATTTGTACACAATTTTGGTATGCACTGCCCGTGGACAGGGTCTCTTTGATGTACCAAGTTTGTGTCAGTCGGATTGGTAGATTTCAGGTATGATTGTGAAAAAACGCTAAAATTCGCCTTTTTGATTGTTTATTCCTCATCAGCGCGGCTAAAGCATTTGGAATTTTGGTCTGTAATTTTCAGGATAGAAAGAGCATGCCCCCAAAGAACAAGCCAGCATTGGTGTGGTGAAAAAATATTAATCCATTACAAAGTTATAAAATTTTGAAATTTTGGGTTCTGAGCATACTCAGTTCGGTCTTTTAGCTAGCTGTGTGGATCAAAAAAGGATTTTGGTCTGACGAAAAAGGATGTTGACAGCTCACAAAAAAGGATCCTTAGAATCCTTTTTATGAGAAAAAATTCCTTTTTCATCAGTCTCCATCTTGTTGGGTTTTTTTTAGCCCAAACTGTCATGACTCTGCCCAGGGTTGTCTTCTTCAGACATCCAAGTATGCATCTTGTTCATCAGGACATCCTTTATTGTTGTTTGCCTTTACTTTAATTTTATGTGGCCTCAGAATGCTTATTTTTATGTTTTAGAATCCTTTTTCATGGCTCGGTTCCGTTCCTTTTTTGTGAGATGTCAAAATCCTTTTTTGCATCATGAAAAAGGATTAGGACATCTCACGAAAAAGGAATTTGTCTGGAAGAAAAGGAATACCAGCAGGACCATCTGGTCGGAAAAGTCCTAATCCTTTTTTGCATCACGAAAAAGGGTTTGTGCATCTCACAAAAATGGAATTTGCTGCCAAAAAGGCATTAGGACAGCTCATGGAAAAGAATGACTTTCTTAAATCCTTTTTTGTGAGATGACCAAATCCTTTTTCACTAGCAAATTCCTTTTTCATGAGATGACATAAATCCTTTTTCATGATAAGAAAAAGGATTAGGACTTCTCTAACCAAATGGCCTTGCCAGTAATCCTTTTTCATAGGATGTCATAATCCTTTTTTGTGATGGAAAAAGGATTTTGACGCCTCACAAAATAGGAATTTGTCTGTTGAAAAAGGAATACCATCAGGGCCATCTGGTCAGTGAAGTCCCTAATCCTTTTTCATCAGGCTAATTCCTTTTTCATGAAACGTCATAATCCTTTTTCGCATCACAAAAAAGGATTATGACATCTCACAAAAAAAGATAACTTAGATCCATAACTTTGCCATCCTTTGAGATTATGACCCCAAATTTTCAACATGGTCTTTTGAGGACCCCACCTTATGAACAAAACAACTGTCATTATGCAACTCTCATCCAAAAGGTGATTTTGCAATAAGTTGGTGATATCACATTTCAGGCTGAATTTCCATAATGATAGTCATATTGTTCATGAGGTGGGGTTCTCAAAAGGCCATATTAAAAATTTGGGGTCAAAATGTAAAAAAATGGCAGAGTTATGATGGTTTGTTGGAATTTATTTATTTATTTAGTTTTTGTTGACCGGGTAAGTGCACTAGACAAATCCTGCCTATTTTCAGGCATGACCCGGGGGAGGGGGATGCAGATGAATGCCAACTGATCTTAAACCAGTTTAAGCTGTTGGTGGTATTTTGAGTGAATGAGGGAAACTTTGCCAGGACACTGGGGAAATTCCCCTACTCTTTTGATAAGTGCCATGGGATCTTTAACATCCACCTGAACTACCACCAATCCAGGCAGATGGGACCTCAGTTTAATGTCTCATCCGAAAGACGGTTTGCACAATGCACTCTCATAACTTTGTCAATTTAAAATATTTTAACCCCAAATTTGGAACATATAATTCTTATTACCTCACCAAATGTATGCCAGAACTGGCATTTTTCAAATCCTGGCTGAAATGAGTTTCCACAATTGCAGTGCAGAAATGGCGTTGCAGTTGTGCAGAATTACGCTTCAGTGGGGATTTGAATTTGATCACCACTGGGTACATCAGGTGGGGTAATACATGGCTACAATTACAATTGTATCACTCTTGGCCTATAAATGGAAGTGCAGGGACCTCTGGCCCTGTGCTTCCCACAGGTAAGTACATAGATGTATCTATGGAGGAATGGGGGGCCCTGCACTCTGACAAGAACATTAGGATATGACTACACTATCTCAAAAAGTAAGGAAATAAATTGCAAAAAACATCATTAATGCATCAGTTAGGGTTAAAGTGACAAAAGTAGGGAAATGTGGTGTTAGGGTTTCCAGTTCTAACACCCCACCCCCTCACCCCTCACAGATGAAGAGGCATCTAATGAAGAGATGAAGGCAGAGAAAGAGCTGTTCGCAGTTCGGCTGCTAGCCATGCCCCCCAAACTGCTAACTTCTCTAATACCCAAGTAGCTGTCTGTAATCATTTCAACAATATAATTGTATACATTTGCAAACCAAGAGATCCCAGTTTCACACATATATATATATTTATATATACACACACACACAGATATATGTATATGTGTGTGTGTATATATATATATTGCAAAAAAACTTCTTTAATGCATCAGTGAGGGTTAAAGTGAGAAAAGTAGGGAAATATGGTGTTAGGGTTTCCAACCCTAACACCCCACCCCCCACTCTTCACAGACAAAGAGGCATCGGGGGTGGCATTGGGGTCATCAGCCCTAATGCTCACCCCATTCTCCTATGCTGCACCCACCCAACTTATTTTCTAATGGAATGGGGTGAGTGTTAGGGTTGTGACCCCAATACCGCCCCAATGCCTCTGCGTCTTTGAAGAGTGGTGGGTGAGGTATTGGAGTTGCCTAACACACATTCCTACTTTTCTCACTTTAACCCTAACTGATGCATTAAAGAAGTTTATATATATATATATATATATATATATATATATATATATACACACACACACACACACATATCTGTGTGGGTGTGTGTGTGTGTGTGTGTGTGTGTGTGTGTGTGTGTGTGTATATAATATATATATATGTGTGTGAGAAACTGGGATCTCTTGGTTTGCAAATGTATACAATTATATTGTTGAAATGATTACAGACAGCTACTTGGGTATTAGAGAGGTTAGCAGTTTGGGGAGCATGACTAGCAGCCGAGCTGTGAACAGCGCAGCTTTATAAATGGGCACAGTTTATTGATTAAATCTACATTTTACTCGATCCAATATAGTAGGTTCCTGGCATTATTCGACAGAGCAATGTTAGAGCTACCAGTTGGTGTAAAAAATATTGTGGTAAGAATTACCTGGCAGGCACAATCATCCATGGAACAAAGTGGGAGCAAATGTGGAGGGAGCCTGACTGAAGGAGCCAAAGGTGGGCAGTAGTAAGGATGGCCAGCTTGGTGCAGGACTCCAAGAAGGAACTCAGTCAACTAATGCTGCACTACTCTGGGCAATCCAAGGTCTGGACTACAAGATAGAGGAGTTCAATACCGATTTGAAACAGCTCCATACGAAAGTCAGTGTTGGAGGAAGAAACAAAGGGGGCAGCTAAATTGGCTGATAAAGCTCTAGCGGTCAAATCTGGATTGTAGAAGCGTGGGAAATAACAGATGTCCAGACCAAAGGTTTAAGATGCATAAAAAACGCAACGGTATGCGTTTGTCAATTTATTTCCAAAAACAAAACAAAACAAAACAAAAAAATATTCTTAACTTAAAGTTCATAGAAAGGAAAACAATCGGTGTTAGTCTTCACACCCAAAAACAGGAAATACTTCTTTTCACAGACTCCTGAATTGCCTTTTCCTTTCCTTTTGTCTGTACAGCACTTTGTGTGGAAACACACACAACCTTCTTGCTCTGTGGTCAGTCGAATACTGACTCTCTCTCTCTATCCATCTACACAGGTCTTCTAGTGGAGGTTTATATACTTTCCAGAAGGGGTGTGTCTTGAACTGAGCCCCTCCCCTATTGTGACATCACATTACCTGAATACTATAAAAGCAGCCATTTTGTAGGCTGCCATCCCTATAGCAGGACCTCAGCAGGAGAAGCAAGACATTCAGGTACACATTCATTTTGTTTTAATACAGAAAGAAAAGAAACACTTGTTAAAGATTGAATTAAAATCTGCAGCCTTGGCAAGGAAAAACAGATGAGGGGCGCGCTCCCTATCTGTCTTCCTTGCAAGGCTTCAGGATTCTATTTACTTTTAAATGTAATTGCCAGAAAGTAAACATGCATTTATTTAAGACAACAATTCTAGTAAATCTTTTTTTACACAGTAGTCTCCTCTAACATATTTTCTTTATATGTGCTGCATAATGCTTGTTTTTATGAAATTCCTCACAGCTAGAATTTCAGCTGACTGCTTTTCAGCTTATCAAGATTTGGATGCCAGATTGTTTTAAAGATAATCAGGGACAGTAAAGAAAGGTTTAAAGATTGCCAGGTTGGCCACCCTGACAAGAAAATTAGGATAGATACGAATATAGAAGCAGACAGGATAGAGTGAAAATTGAAAAGTATGGGGGGATCTTGTAAATTCTTGATATTTCTCTTCATAACAGGACCCTGTTACACACCTCCCACCACAAGAAGGCAACATAATAAGTTTTTATTTGTTGGCTGAGACCTTCACCCTTGAAAGGGTTGGAACTTCCGCCACCACTCTCAGAGTTCCACCTCAGGGACCCTTATAATTAGTTCTGTACAGAAACAATATTTACTGTCTTATCAGAACTACTGTACAAAACAATTCCCTGAGGTGTCTAGTGCTTACTTAGCACCAATATTCATTTACTTTGGTATTCTTGCAGCACCATATCGAGATAGAAAATCAGCATTTAAATGCTTCGTTCCTGACCTGTGTTTTACAGTAAACTTATATGGTTGTAGAGACAAATACCATCTCATAATCCGATGCGTTTTATCTTTCATCTGGTTTCTCCAACACAACGGATTATGATCTGTCATCACTACAAAATCATTTCCCCACAAGTAATACTTAAGGGACTCTATAGTCACTTCAGTGCCAAACATTCCTTCTCTATCGTAGAAAGTACTTCCTTTCACGCTCATGAAGTTTCCTGCTAATATACAATACTGGATGTTCCCCTTTTTCATCATATTGGGTTAACACAGACCCCAAACCTGTCTCTGAGGCATCTGTTTGAATTTCAAATGGTCTTGTAAAATCTGGGCTAGTTAGCACAGGGGCTGAGCAAAGGACCGCTTTTATGTTCCTGAAGGCCTCCTCACATGCTTGCGTCCATTTAACTTTATTAGGATATTTGTTTTTGGTCAGCTCTGTTAAGGGAGTTGCCAGAGTAGCAAAATCTGGGATAAATCGACGGTAATAATTTGCTAAACCCAAAAAAGATCGAACATGTTTCTTTGTAATGGGGGTGGGGCTGTTGGCTACTGCCTCCACTTTATCAATCTCTGGTTTCAAGGATCCTTCCCAATTATGAAACCCAAATATCTGGTCTCTGTCCTTGCTATGGCACACTTAGCAGGGTTTATTGTTAATCCGCATCCTTAATGGTCTGAATAATTCCACTTAAATGCACCAAATGTGAATGCCAGTCATGACTGAAAATGACTACATCATCCAAGTACACTGAACTGTACTGGGCATGTGCTCTTAGGATGTGGTCCATGTACCGTTGGAATGTGGCAGGTGCCCATGGAGTCAAATGGCATAGTGGTAAATTGGTACAATCCAATTGGTGTAGGAAAAGCTGTTATTGCTTGGGCAGTGGGGGCCAAGGAATTTGCCAGTACCCTTGGTTAAATCTAACGTGCTGATGTAGTGGGCATTTCTATTCTATCTAACAGATCATCTATTCTGGGCATGGGGTACCCATCAAAATCTGAAATAAATTTATTTTCGAAGTCTAAACATACTCTTATTCCTCCTTCCTTTTTGTTCACTACCACCATTGGGAAGACCATGCACTCTTGGAAGGACAATCACTCAACTGTTCCATTTTTAATCTCATCAATTACCTCTTGCCTAATCTTTTCCGGTAATCTATAGGCTTTTTGGTGTATGGGCTTCTGCTGGTTGACCTTAATGTCATGTTCTACTCCCTTAGCTCGTCCTGGGGTGGATGTGAAAGTGTCCTGAAAATAGTGTAACAATTGATCTATCTCCACCTTTTGTTCAGGGCTTAGATTAGGATTTATTTGTATACTTTTATCATTCATGGGCCAGTCAAGCCTCTCATAAGCAATCTCAATTCTGTCTGCTGGGGCTCAGGGTGAATGTAGAGTGCTTGGACCTGGGGTTTTTCTATCCATTTCCTCAAAAGATTTGCATGGTATACCTCTTTGTTGGTCGATGACCAGGCATTTCAATTTCAAAGTTGACACTTCCTGTTTGTCTGATTACATCAAAGGACCCTGCCAGTGCATCAACAGTTTGTTCTCTGTTGAGGGTAATAATAACAACACTTTTTCTCCAGGTATAAAACTTTTACACTTTAACCCACGTCATATGCTTCTTTTTGTCCCATTTGTTTCTGGGTCACATTTAAATGAGCCATATTTACATATTTGACCAATCTTTCTCTTAATGCAGTCATGTAATCTATGATGTTACTATAGCCAACATTTTACCATCCTCCCAGTGTTCTTTTACCACATCTAGGGTCCCTGGGATTTCTACCATAAAGTAAGGAAAAGGTGAAAACCCAGTTGTAGCCTGTGGTACCTCTCTGTAGCAAACAGGAGGTAAGGAGATATTTGTCCCAATCTCTACCTTTTCCTGAACATACTTCTGTAGCATTTTTTTAAGGTTTTGTTAAATCTCTCCACAAGACCATCTGTTTGGGGTGGTAAGGTGAAGTCGGCAGCAGATACCCCTAGGAGGTGATATAACTCCTCAACATAACAGAAGTAAAATTACTACCTCTGTCTGTGAGAATCTCCTGGGGTATTCCCATTCTGCTGAATATTTTGGCTAACTCTTCAGCTATACGAGGTGCAGTAACTGTTCGCATAGGAACAGCTTCAGGGTACCGTGTGGCATAATCACATACCACTAATATGAACGGTTACCCTTAGAACTTTTGGTAAGAGGGCCTACAACATCCATTGTGATTCGTTCAAATGGGGTAGTGACATAAGGTATTGGCTGAAGGGGCACCTGATCTCTTTTTCCCCCCTGTGCAACCAATTGGCATTCTTTACAGGCACGACAATATTCAGCCACATCCTGATGTATATCTGGCCAGCTAAACCGTGCAAGTAATCTTTGCAAGGTTCGATCCCTCCCCTCATGGCCTGCCATTGGAATATTGTGCGCTAACTGCATGACCTTTTCTCTATACATTTTTGGTACCATTAGCTGTTCTACAGGTTCATTTATGGTAGTATCAACAGTGACTCTATACAAGATATTATTTTTCACAATAAAATGAGATTGTCCAGGGTGTTTTACTTGTTGAGCCTGTGAAAAAAAGGTTTTAAGGAAACATCAGCTTGTTGTTCCTTAATAATGTCTTGCAAGGGTACTTCTGGCAAAATGCCAGAATACTGTTCTTTGTTGTTCTGCCCACTTTCTCTGCTCTTTTTCTTCTGATTTTTGATTTTCTGGGTTTCCTGAACCTTCAGCTCCTTCAAAGAAATCCTCTTCAAAAGAAAACACTGGCTCTGACTGTTGTTTTTTGCTTGAGCCGAGTTACCACATTTACTGATTTTACATAGTCTTGTTGTTCTTGCACCAGTGAGTTAAAGTGGGGAAAGTCTTGGCCTATAATCACTGGAACTGGCAATCGAGGTACCAGGCCAACAGTCATACAGTGGTGCTCATTATTGACAGCCATTTCAACCACTGTAGTGTAATACTGATGAATATCCGTGTATGCACATTACTGTTGTATCATTTGAGGTAACTTTACTGTCCGGGCCAGATCTGCTCTCAGCAGGGTCTGCTTACTCCCTGTATCTAATAAACCCAATGTCTGTTGGTCTCCAATCCCCACATTTGCAACATACCCAATATTAGCCAATGCTAGGTGAGTCATGTCAGTTCTTTTCTTATTTGGACAGTTTCTCATTATGTGGCCTTCAAGACACCCATGGCAAATCAGTTCAGAATATGGTATTCTTCCCCCTCTTTCTCACCTGCTGTAATTATTCTGATGTGCATTAGAATAAAAAGGCCTTACCATTTCTGATGTCTGAGGTGGGGTATTTTGTTGCCCTCTGGGTCTAGTGGGTCGAGCAGCTATATAATCCTCTGCCAGCTTCACTGTATCCTCTGCAGATTCAGGCTGATGTTCTTTCACCCATAGCTGGACATCCTGAGGTAACACCTGAATAAACTGTTCAATGACAATCATATCCATCATCTGCTCTTTAGTTTTACTAAAGGTTGTAGCCATTCCACCATAGTCCTTTAATTTTGCATAGATTTCTCTCGTTGTATCATGAATAGTCATTCTCTGGGTATGAAACCGCTGTCTATAGGTTTCCACGCTAATATCATAGCGTCGCAATATCTCTTCTTTTACTCGATCATAATTATTTGAGTCCACCCCACTTAACTGGCTATACACCATTTGAGCTCTACCAGTTAAATATGGGACCAGTCTTATGACCCATTGATCTTGGGGCCAAGCGCAAGTTTGGGCAATCCGCTCGAAAGTGGTGAGGTATGCCTCTATATCATCACTCTCTGACAGCTTTGTTAATTTAATGTCTCTGGGTATAGTTCGATCAGACTGACCTTGTGCAAGTGCCTGAATAGCCTTCAGGGTATCCGTCCATTTCTCATCCTGTCGCCGACGTTCCTCAGCCTGGACACGCCTGTCCTCTTCCCTCTGGCGATGATCCTCATCTCTCTGGCGACGATCCTTCCCTCTGACGATCCATTTTGATCTGGTGAATACACAGCCACTTTAATAATTCTCCGGGGTCATCTGGTACTGGGGTCACCTGGGCTGCCTCCTGCTTCAGGGGTTCCGTATCCATATTCTCCTCCTCTGTTCTTCTCATTTTTGGCCTTGCTCCAGGTTCTAGGCCAGGCAATAACTGAATACCAGTTTTTTCAGTCACTGCTCTAGTGACATGATATACATCTTTCTTTGTCAGGTCCTCTTCCTCCATCTGTTAGGGTACTTAACTTCAGTACCCCCCTGGCAACGCCTCCCAGGCAGTCTCGACGTGCCAGTTAAATCCCACTTCTGACACCAGTGTAGAAGCGTGGGAAATAACAGATGTCCAGACCAAAGGTTTAAGATGCATAAAAAACACAACGGTATGTGTTTGTCAATTTATTTCCAAATACAAAACAAAACAAAACAAAAAAATATTCTTAACTTAAAGTTCATAGAAAGGAAAACAATCGGTGTTAGTCTTCACACCCAAAAACAGGAAATACTTCTTTTCACAGACTCCTGAATTGCCTTTTCCTTTCCTTTTGTCTGTACAGCACTTTGTGTGGAAACACACACACAACCTTCTTGCTCTGTGGTCAGTCGAATACTGACTCTCCTCTCTCTATCCATCTACACAGGTCTCCTAGTGGAGGGTTTATATACTTTCCAGAAGGTGTGTCTTGAACTGAGCCTCCCCTATTGTGACATCACATTACCTGAATACTATAAAAGCAGCCATTTTGTAGGCTGCCATCCCTATAGCGGACCTCAGCAGGAGAAGCAAGACATTCAGGTACACATTCATTTGTTTTAATACAGAAAGAAAAGAAACACTTGTTAAGATTGAATTAAAATCTGCAGCCTTGGCAAGGAAAAACAGATGAAGCGCGCTCTATCTGTCTTCCTTGCAAAGCTTCAGATCTATTTACTTTTAAATGTAATTGCCAGAAAGTAAACATGCATTTATTTAAGACAACAATTCTAGTAAATCTTTTTTACACAGTAGTCTCCTCTAACATATTTTCTTTATATGTGCTGCATAATGCTTGTTTTTATGAAATTCCTCACAGCTAGAATTTCAGCTGACTGCTTTTCAGCTTATCAAGATTTGGATGCCAGATTGTTTTAAAGATAATCAGGGACAGTAAAGAAAGGTTTAAAGATTGCCAGGTTGGCCACCCTGACAAGAAAATTAGGATAGATACGAATATAGAAGCAGACAGGATAGAGTGAAAATTGAAAAGTATGGGGGGGGCATCTTGTAAATTCTTGATATTTCTCTTCATAACAGGACCCTGTTACATGGATTAACTAAAGAAAACAGTTTGCTTTGGAGGTGCCTGGAAAATTTAGAAAACACAATGCGCTCCACTCATATTAGAGTTCTAGGCCTACCAGAGGAGACAGGAGAGAACCGCACAGTGTTTTTACAAGACTAGCTAAAGAACTTACTTCAGCTCGAGGTGGACTTTGAGCTGCTAAATGCCTACCATGTCACATCACGTGGTGGACAGCCCAGGGCAGCAACAGCAGACCTTACTTCCTGTACCATTATGCTGGAGTTCAGAATGTCAGTAGAGCAAGACCTAATTTTACAGCAGGTGAAACATCTAAGTCCTCTTCAGTGGCAAGACACGTGGGTGCATTTATGTCTAGACCTTATTTATGCTACAAGGATGCAGAGGAAAAGTTTTGATGGCGTTCGGGCACGTCTCCGTATCCTCAGAGTGCATCATGTTCTACTAATGCCTGCTAGTTTACGGATTTCATGTGGAGGTAAGGCATATCAATTTTCAGATGTAACAGAGGCCTCAAAACATTTGGCAAAGATTGAAAGACAGTTTTCTGCTCAGGGAGACTCCTCTGATTTAGATGGTGAACAGGACACCTGAACATATTCAGACTTGGGCACTTTAGACTGGCTGGGGATTGGAAGCAAGAGGACTAAATGTGGGACACTTGCTGAATTTACCGGGGGATTATATGGCATGTTGAAAGCAGGAATATTTTAAGCTTTACTGAACTACATGTTGAAGAAATGTAGCTAGTATGAGGCATTGCTTAAAATGGCACCTCAGGCTGTGGTTACGTTGCCTTGGTCCCCCCTTCATTTTTCCCTTTCAATCCTTTCCTGTCCACATCTAAAGGTGAAGGTGGATTTGTGCCTCCTGCATTTAAGATTATTAGCTCAAAAGTATATGTTTTGCTTGGAGACTTCAGTTCACTAATACTATATAAGGATATCGAGTTCAGGGTATGTTAGTACAATATGAAGTTGCATTTTAGGCTTTATACTGTGTGCTGTTTAAGCTGTGCTGGAGGGTTTGAAGAAACAGGTTATATACCCAATGTTTAAGAAGATGGGATAATTAACCCTTTGATAGGGTGCACAATTTTGGTAGAACATTTCTAACATCCTGGCTCATGTCTGCAAAGGCTAATCTCAGACTATAATTAATGTTTAGGACATTATTATAAACGTTGGTTGTGCCAATATGTTTCTTGTAAATCAAATGTTGACTTATACATAATCCCCTCAAGTGATGTAACATGAAACAGGGGTGCTAGAAATTTAGTTACTGTAAAGCTGCAGTACTTGTCTGAATGACAAATGTATATTGTGAAGTAGCCTGCTTGTTGGTTATGATATGTAATGTGTAATTGTATAAATCTAATAAAATACAAATACAAAAAAAAAGAAGTTAGCAGCTGGAATACAGGGGGTTGACCATAAGAAACCTTCTGGCCTTTCACAAGCTTGTTAACAGAATTTTCAGAAGGAAATCAGCCCTGGGACAGAAATGTCTTAATTGGTTGCACGCAGGTAAGTCCACTGAGCACAAAGTGCCCATTCTCAGGGGCAACCTGAGTGCAAAGCACAATATTGAGAATAATGTATGGGTAACCATACACAACAAGGCTGTATTTCCATTGAGGGGTTAAGATGACAGCAAATGAACCTCAAGAGCAAAGCTCGAGAGGTCCTTGCTACCATCTCAACCCCAAGTTGGAAAGACTTGCTGAGTTGTGTATGGTTGCCCATATTTTATTTTATATAGTACATGGTGTTTTTTTCTTTAAAATGAGTCACAGAAGCACCCCCAACCTAAAGTAAAGACAAATAAAAAAACTTGACATTTCTTTGTTCTGTTCTATGATCGAAATTAAATTTACAGACTTACAAGATAAAAGGTACAACGTTGGGCCCTGGGTGATTAGTAAGCAGCTAGTGTGGGGTGAGTGAGGCATTTAAAATGTTATGACCTTAGAGCTGTGCTGAACAACTGCTCAGAATATGCACAACATATAGAATAGTGGATGGTTGACCATCCACAACAAGGCTGTGTTTCCATCGAGGGAGCTGATGATGTCATAGTGACCTCGAGAGCGAAGCTCAAGAGGTCTTCATGGCATCATCAACTCCCGAGATGGAAACACAGACTTAGCTGTGGATGGTCAACCATCCATTGTTTTTTATAGTATATGGTTCCCCCAAAATGAACACAAGGTTCATACCTTGCGTTGACACTCTTGCACTGGTCCTCGCTCGAGTCCCGTGTCACAAGATACCGGTCCTCCTCACTATGGTTACGGTCTGTTCCGGTCATGTCCCCAAATATAGCGGTGCTCCTCGCTGCGGTTCCGCTCTGTTTTTACTGTAACTGTGCCTGAGATTTAAAAAAAAAACTGCAAATTGATAGTTTGGACACACAGAGCCAATTATGGTAGTCTGTGTCTAAACTGTCTGCTCGCCCGACCGCTCGCTAAGTGAATCTGCCATTTTAGAATGCATTTTGAAAATTACTGCCTGTTTCCACCAATCAGGTAGGAGCTCAAGGGGCAAAAGTTGTTGTACTATCGATGTGAC
Source organism: Neoceratodus forsteri (assembly GCA_016271365.2). Classification (NCBI taxonomy): domain Eukaryota; kingdom Metazoa; phylum Chordata; order Ceratodontiformes; family Ceratodontidae; genus Neoceratodus; species Neoceratodus forsteri. Next base: position 1,419,599,645 of record CM028129.1, read on the forward strand.
GTCAGAACAGTAGTACAACTTTTTGACTTTTAAACTGTCCTACAACAGGATTTGGAAAACCATCGTTTTCCATCCACAACAAATCCTAACCATATACTATAAAACTTTGGAATGCACACAAAAGTTTAGAAAGGATATTGAGCAGGCTGATTTTTATGCAGAACAAAGGCTAACCATATACTATAAATATGCAAACACAGTTTACATAATAATGAATAGCAGGAATAGTGCATTGCCAAGTTGAAACAATAAGCATCAATCATTCATTCAAGAGCTAGCGTACTGCCTAAAAGTAATATTATTTTTTATTAGCAGTCAATTATTACCTTTTATATCAGAGGTACTTGTTTTTTTCTTACTGGTTAACTATTAAAATGTTTTACCTGATGTTAGCAGGTGTAATGTGCGGAACAGCACTCTGCCTGGCAGCTGTCATATCTAGTTCTGTCCCTCTCTTTACATCATCAGCATTGTGATCTCACTGACTGTGATATCACATCTGCTCAGGAAGAGCCACTCCGTAGCTGCCAGGTCAGTCATCTTTGATGTCACTGTCAGTGAGGTCACAGTGCTGATGATGAAGTGAGAGGACCAGGCAGAGTGCTATTCCACACATCCAACATAATACTATTACACAGAACATGTTCTAATGAGCAAAAGAAAAATTAAAAATACTTCAGGAGTAAAAAGTTACGTCTACCTACTTCTTAAAATTTGTAATATCTTCCTGTCTGCTATATTTGATTCTATTAGCTCTTTAAAACATGTGCATTTACTAGTATCCGGCAAATATATTTTCATAGTATTTTAGGGCTGCAGTGGGCATAGCCCTGCAGACCTCTTGCCACAGAAAAAGAATTCAGCGCATTCCTTCTGACTGGACAGCATGTTGGAGTTGCCAGACAGTCGCCTCCACGAAGCATTCCACTCGCTGTCTCCATCAGCAGTATTTATTTTCTCTGTTGGTAGTCATAGCAGAATATGGCACACTCCACCATGTCCAAGATGGTTGCCGCACTGTACTGCACATGCACTACTGGTCATACGTACACATGCGGTGGCCAGCTTGGACATGGCAGAGTTGCCGTGTTCTGTCATGACCGCCAATTTTTTATTTTAATTTTTTTATTATAAATAATCCCCCCACCTAACCCTCCCTCTCATCAACACCCCCCCCCCAGAAACATAACAATGACACTGGGGGTGCCCAATCCCCAGTGTCACAATTGTGTTCCTCGTGACTATCCTTTTTTTGTTTGTTTATATGTAATTATTTCTCCCCAGCCAACCCTCCTTTCATCAACCCCCAGAAACACAACAGTGACACTGGGGTGCCTAATCGGTGTCTCTATCGAATCCTCAGTCAATTTTTTTTACCTGTAAAAAGAAAACTGTCCATCGATGTATTTTGCAGCCATTCCTGACCCCCCCCACCAAACCTTCCCACTCAGCACCCACCACCTCACACACCCCTAGCTCTTACTTACCCATTGGGGGTCCAAACACCGTAATCCTCTCTAGACTACAGACACGCCTTCACTCTTCAAAGCCATATCTCGAACTGAAGAAACAGGTATGCGGTTCAATGTAGTTCAATGGTGTTTTGAACTTAGTGCATTTTTGCATATTTTTGGGGCAGATTTTCAACATGCCTTCTTTTGGACCCTGCCTCGTGAACAATTGCAACCACATTAGGCAAATCTGTCCTGAAAGGTGATTTTGTGGTCCCTGCGTGAAATCACCTTTCAGGCAGGAATTGAAAAATTTCTCTGCCCTTGTTCATGAAATGGGGTCATAAGAAGACTATGTTAAAAATTTGTTGTAAAAAATGTTAAAAAACAGCAAAGTTATGAGCCTACTTTGAATTTTGCAACTGCAGGCTTGTTTTTATCCCAGATTTTCAATACTAGCCAGGCTGTAGCCTATAGGCCTGGGCCTTTATTTGGATTCAAACATTTTGAACAAATAACCTTCACTCAACTGGCTAGGGATACAAATGTGCCCCAAACTCCAAGTTTCTATGTTTGTGCCTTCAGTTTTTAAAATCCTGGCTGCTCCCCATTTCTTTACAGCACCTCATGAATGTGACAGCTGTCATTTTTGAACTCCTGCCCAAAATCTGTTTTTGCATCCCAAAAGTTGATTTTGCAGTCCCTTTGCATCAGATCACCTTTCGAGCAAGAGTTTAACATTTGCTTTGCCCTTCTTCATGAGACAGGGTCAATGCATGGCTATGTTGAAAGTTTGATGTAAAAATATTACAGAACAACAAATTTATGAGCCTACGTTACATTTTGCTAACGCAGTCTCATAACTTTGGTAATTTTCCATATTTTTACCCCAGATTTCTCAGCTGAAGCCCTATTGGCTCTGGCCAGAGCTTACTTAAAGTAAGCTGTTGTCTTGGCTGCTCTGATCTGTAGAGGTAAGGAACATAGAAACATAAACAGTAATGGCAGAAAAAGACGAAAGGTCCATCTAGTCTGCCTAGAGTTCCCTATCTGCTCCAGGACCTGTTGTCCATACAGGGTTTTATCCCTCCCAGTCCACCCCCTGCTCCCCTCTCTATTGCTATGGTCTGAGCAACCAGCAAACCCTTCACTCTGTTCTAGCCACGGTTTAAACCATTTATGATCTTGACACCAAACACTTCCGCTGGCAGACTGTTTCATAGCCATTCCATACCTCAACAGCAGTATAAGAAAATTAATTCTGGCACAGGTTGGCTTTGCACCTAGGTACTGCAAGGTTTTGATTAGTATTGGTTCTGTGATACCGTGTGCTGTTTGAATTTAAACTAATAGAAACATAGAAGTTGACAGCAGATAAAGACTGTGTGGCCCACCCAGTCTGCCCATTTCACCTACCTGTTACAAACCACAGATCCTAATTGAGCTGCATCTCGCCCTTTCTTTCCTGTCCCTAGGGTACCCTTATGTCTATCCCATGCATTCCTGAATTCCCTGTTTTTGCCCCTACCACCTCCTTTGGGAGGCAATTCCAAGCATTCACTACTCTTTCAGTGGAAAGGTACTTCCTCATGTTACCCTTGAACCTTCCCTCCTCTAACTTCATTTCATGCCCCCTTGTTCTTGCACATCTTCTTTTTTGAAATATGCTACCCTCCTGTACCTTGTTTACACCTCTGAGGTACTTGAATATTTCTGGCATATCCTCCCTCTCTCCCCTCTCCTCCAGGGAATACATACTGAGTTCCCCTAGCCTCTCCCCATAGGGCTTTTCATGCAGACCCTGCACCATCTTTGTAGCCCTCCTCTGGACTGCCTCCAGTCTGTCTATGTCCTTCCAGAGATGTGGTCTCCAGAACTGGACACAGTACTCCAGCTGAGGTCTCACCAGCGATCTGTACAGTGGCATAACCACCTCCTTCTTTCTGCTGGTGATACCTCTCCCTATGCACCCCAGCATCCTACTGGCTTGCCCCACAGCCTTCTCACATTGTTTGGTTGCCTTTAGGTCATCCGATATGAGTACCCCCAGGTCCCATTCCTGCTTGGTGGCTGCCAGTACTCCCCCCCATCCTGTACCCCTCCCTTGGATTTCTGCTCCCAAACTGCATGACTTTGCACTTTTTTGCATCAATTCTTAGCTGCTACACTTCTGACCACTCCTCCAATCTGCTTAGGTCTTTTCTAATATTTTCTATCCTCTCTGGATTGTCAACCCTGTTGCAGATCTTAGTGTCCTCTGCAAAAACACATACTTTCCCTTCCAGACCTTCCACAATGTCACTTGTGAAGACATTGAAGAGGACTGGTCCCAGAACTGATCCCTGTGGCACCCCACTGGTCACCTCCCTCTCGTCTGATTGAACACAATTCACCAGCACCCTCTGTGTCCTGCCCCTCAACCAGTTTCTGACCCAGTTTACCACCTTGGGGCCCACCCCCAAGCTGTCTAACTTGTTTGCCAACACTATGTGGGATGGTATCAAAGGCTTTGCTGAAATCTAAGTATGCCACATCCACCACCCTTCCCTGATCTACCTTCCTGGTCATCCAGACAAAGAAATCTATTAGATTTGTTTGACACGATCTTCCTGCTGTGAATCCATGCTGCCTTGGATCCTGTGCTCTGCTAGATTCAAGGAATGATACAATCCTCTCCTTTAGCAGTGCCTCCATTTATTTCCCCACCACAGAGGTCAGGCTGACTGGTCTGTAGTTGTCTGCCTCTTCTCGGCTCCCACCTTTGTAGAGAGGGACCACATTAGCCCTCCTCCAGTCTTTTGGGACTGAGCCCATCTCCAGTGACCTGTTGAATAGGTTGGTCAGCAGAGCTGCCATTACCTCTCTGAGCTCTTTTAATCCGCTGGGGTGAATTCCATCTGGCCCCATTCCCTTATCTATTTTCAGTTTCCCCGAGTTCCTCTTGGACTCTCTCTGCTGTGAATGGAGTGGTGTCTACCTTCTTTTCCTGATAGCTTTTTTTTTTTTTTGGCTGAGTTGTGGACCTTCGTATTCCCCTTCGTTTGTGAAAACTGAACAAAAGTATTGGTTCAGTATTGTTGATTTTTCTATCCTCCTCTGCACACCCTCTCCCCCTCCTCCTTCTTCATCCTGACCATCCCACCCTTGGTCTGCTTCTTCTTCTTCTTCTCACTGATGTATCTGACGAAGGTCTTGTCACCTTTCATTATAGCCTGTGCTATATGTTCTTCCGTTCTCGCCTTTTCACTCTTGCCTTTCTGCCTCCCTGTCCTCTTCCCTTTGTGTTTCTTTGTATCTCCTTAGAGTCCCTCTTTTTTCTCTCACTTTCCTGGCCACTTTCCTTGAGAACCAAAGTGGTAATTTCTTTCTGTTACTTTGCTGTTTAACACAGAGGTTTGTAACCTCTGCTATGGCCCCCCTTGAGAATAGACCACTGCTTCTCCACTTCCCCCCCCCTTGTCCTCTTTTGCCAGGGTTCCCCTGAGATATTCCGCTGTTTTGTCAAAGTTGGCCCTTCTGAAATCCAGGACCTTTACTTTTGTGTGGTTAGCCTGTTCTACTGTGGTTACATTAAACCATACCATCGTGTGGTCACTGGTTCCTATGTGGCTGCCTACCTTAACATCCTTGACTCTTTTCCCATTGGTGAGCACCAGGTCTAGTATAGCCCCCTCATATGTGGATTCAGTCACAAGCTGTCTCAGGCATGCCCCCTGCAGTGCAGTCAGAATGTCTCTGCTTTTGGCTGTACTCGCAGCCTGGGTGCTCTAATCTACATCTGGCAGATTGAAGTCCCCGAGAAGTAGTAGTTCACATTTGGTTGCCATTTTGTGGATAGCATCCACTAGAGTTTTGCCTGTCTCTTCCCCCTGCACCGGAAGACTGTAGATCACTCCTGTTCAAATGCTGGTACCATTTCCTGTCTCTAGGGTGACCCACAGTGCCTCAGCTCCCTCCTACAGCCCCTGAACCTCATTTGCTTTGATTTCCTCCCTCACGTACATGGCCACCCCTACTCCCTTTTTTCCTTCCCTGTCTTTCCTTTTTTTTTTCCAGCCCTCAATCCCCCCTGCAGGGGCTCAACTCCTACTCCTCCCACTGCCTCCCCACACCCAGGCTTACCCCCATGGGTGCGGCCACTGGGCAGGCGCCTCCTCCCTATGGTCCACAGTAGCTTGCCCTGGCTTACCCCCCAAGGGTGGGGCCACAGGAGCGGGGCCCCACCCAACAGTCACGCTAGGCAGTGGAAGTGGCACAGCAGAGCTTCACACTTCAGGGCCAGCATTTTTGTGTACTGTATCAAGGGCGGGGAAGTGCAATGATGGCCAGCGCCCGCCCTGCCCCCCCCGATGATATGGCACCGGCAGTGCGGCTCCCCAGGCCTCCGCTAGGGGTCTGTTGCATGCTGAATACACAACCCCCACCCCCCCAGAGAAGGAGAGCAGTCCCCAGGATGCTCAATCCTTCTTCCCTGGCCAGCCCTCCGACATCCCGAGTCTGTTCTCAAACCCAGGTCATCGGTGTCACAGACAGATGCCCTGCCTCTAAGCCGATGGGCCGGCCTTCCCTGTCTTTCCTGAAAAGTGCGTATACTGGTATGGCTATATCCCATTCATGGTTTCCTGTGTACTAAGTTTCTGTAACAGCCACTATGTCCAGGTCTGCTTCCACCATCAATTCCACTAGGTCTGGGATTTTGTTTCCCAGGCTGAGGCATTTGTACATACTGCTCTCCACATTTGGTCACTTCCTCCCTTACACCCATGTCTCCCTTCTGTTTCCTTTTTGCATTTTGTCCTGCTTTTTGCTTTCTCCTCCATGTTACCTATGTAGGAGTTCTGCTTTATTGGTGATCCTTTGACCCTGGTATCCTCTTTTATGCCTGTCTCTTCTTGTGGGGGGAGGGCAGTATAATATTCCCTGCTTGCTTTTGCCTCCCCCCTCAGCTAGTTTAAATGGTTGCAGAGGAAACACTTAAACTTTTCACCAAGGATCTTGGTGCCCCCTTTGGATGTAGGCCGTCTAGCTTGTACAGTCCTTCATCCCCCCAGGTGGGGCCCCAGTCCCCAATGAAGTCGAAACCCTCCTGTCTGCACCAGTCCTTCAACCATTCACTGAATTCCCTGGTGCAGCTGTTCCTACCTTCCCCCTTGCCATAGACAGGCAGTACCCCTGAGAACACTACAGAGTGTGATACTTGCTTAAGGCCCCTTTCCAAGTCCCTAAAGTCCACCTTCACTGCCCCATGTCCACTCCTTTCCCTGCTAGGTCATTTGTCCCCATGTGGGCAATGATATCCAACTACTCCCTCCCTGCTACTGCCCTGATGATCCTTAGGATTCCCCCCCCGCCACTAAGCTGTGGCTCTACTGTAGGTAGGCACATTACCTCCCTTTCCATCCCGCTGCCTGTCCCCAGCTCTATTCCTCTCATAATGGAGTTCCCATACAGGATTTGCTTCCTCCTCCTCCTCCTCCTCCTCTGGGGTCTCCTGCTGCCCACTCTTGTGTCTCCATCACGGAGGACCCGCTCATCCTCCCTTTTGACTATGTTGGGAGGCTCTGTGGGACCTTCCTGCTCCGCCAGGTTGGAGTATGAGTTTTTTAATTTCACTGGTAAGAGGATGTGCCTGTGACCCCCCTCCCTCATCCTTCCTGAGCCCACCGTAGTCCATCCATTCTCACTGCGGGGCAACCGTTGTAACAGTTTAAGGCTGTTTGGGACAGTAGCATTTAATACTTCCCAAAGCAGCACTTTCTAAGAGTACTGAACTCTTTTATCAAGGGGAAGCCATTGAAGCCAATTATATAAAATAAAATTATGTGTATTTCTATCAGTTTTTAGGCAAAATCGACAGATATGATTCATGAGTTTGTTTACTCTGAGCAATGTAGAGAATTTCCAGGTCCAGGCTGATGCCACCGACCTGCAATGTATGTATCTGTTAACTGTTTCCACTAGTACAATGTACCTGTTTATGCAATTTTCTGTACTTTGTATAACACCAACGGCTATACTCTGTTACCTGTAACTATCTGATACATTACTGGTCACAGTACATGCTTCTTATTGTAACTGTGTTTGTCTAGCTGTTATTATTGTATTTGATGTCTCTGTATCACTGACGTGGAACCTTTGTAAAGGAGTTTTTGACTCAAAGGTATGTTTTCCGATATTCTCAATAAATAAAATAAATAAAAATAAATTAGCTGCTGAGCCATAGTAAACAATGGACACCAGGTAGGCTTGGTCTATAGGTAAGAGTGAGGACTCAAAAATGTTATCTCCATGGTAGTACAACATACCAAGTCTCTTAACTGTCTTAATTAGCCAATCATCATGTAGTACATAATGAGTTAAGTGCACCATCTAATGTCAACCACAAGTATTTGAAAGTATGAACATTTTCAAGACAGATATTATTCAGGGTACAAATTGCCATGTGTGTGAGACTTTTTGATTATATGTGCGAGGGCTTGCACAAAGCATTGTCTTCGTTTTTTAGTGTTTATGATGACCCAACGATCTTTAATCCAAGTCTGGAAAAAAATAAAATCTTTCTTTAAACTTTCTTCCACATTAGCAACATCTTTAGCTGAAGAGTATGTTACAGTGCCATCTGTGTATAATATAGAAAATAAAATATGGGTCGGGGTGTGTAACGAGAAGTTTACACACAACCGAGGGGTTAGATGCTACTCTACATAAACCCCGAGAGCAAAACTCGAGGGGTTTATTAAAAGCGTTTAACCCCGAGGGTGTGTGTAAACTTTGAGTTTACATACACCGACCCATTTTTTTATTTTATATAATTGCTGGGTTTCCCTTTTTTGTCACAGTGATTATATAAAATAAAAAGCTGTTGCTCTGTGACCGTGGTCCGGTTTCAGTGCGCAGTCCATGGTTGCCGTCAGGACTGACACATCTTTTTTACTTTTTTCTTTGGTAGGGCAGGCGTATTTTTGTTTCATTATTAATTTAAGTACATTTACGTTTTGAAAAACACTTACCACCTAGTACGAGTAGTGGTTCGTGTTTCGGCGAAAAGGGAAGCGGACAGCGTCGGGATGGCAGGAACTCAGGTGGACGCATGCGCAGAGCGAGGGAAACTGTGCGCATGTTTGCCATTATAAATGCTCCTTTATAACGCCAAATTATGTCACAGTTTCCCTATGGAAAAAAGGGAAGCCAGTTATTATAATACAGATGACTCTGCATGCATCCAGCAGATTTTTAATAAAGAGACTGAAAAGGACGGGGCCCAGGATTAAGCTTTGTGGTATCCAGATACCGGTCATTCTATATGCTGAAAACACATCTTCTACCTTTGTTCTGTATGCTCATCTGTCCATGTTGCCCACAGACCAATTCAAGACAAGTTAGACAGCCATTTGGCTGTCAATTTAGTGAGCAATAACTTATGGGTGTGCTTATACTTCCTACCCTTTTTTTTTGCATTGCGGTGTAGACTGCGCTGTTCCAACTGCTGTAATGCTGCTTCTGTTTAGATGTAATCACCCTGCATCAGAGTGAGGGAGTTTCTGGTGTTTCTGGTGAATTTTCTTTGGGGGAGGGGGCAGCACATTTAACATATCCTCTCAGCTTTGCCTGTGCTTTTCACTCCCGCGTAATCAGGGCTGTGACCGGGCCGGTGCAAGAGATGTGATTGCAGTAGGGCCCACATTGTCAGGGGGCTCACTACCCAAAAGGTCAGCATTAGAAAAATCTTTTATTGTCAGACTAACATGCAGTTTTGTATTTGTACATTGTTTATCCATTTGAAATTGGCACTGACAGCAGTGGAGTCTGTGCTCTCTGCTATTGATTCCCACTCCAGTTTAACAGGTGAGGGGGGGCACAAAACAAAAGTAATAGGGCCTCATTACCCAGAAAATCTGATCTTGGTACTGGTGTCCCCAGAAGGAGTAGGGACAAATTGCATTGTTCAATTCCTTGATCCTGGTGCCAGCAAGAGGGAAGGTGCAGCATGGACTAAATATGGATTCTTAGCAGGACTGATACAAACAAAATCTACGCTATATTTTATTTATATGCACTTACGGTTATTTCACGCTCAACGGTGGAAGATAGGGCCCCACAAAATATTTTGCAGGAGACCCTTAATTGGCTTATCCCTGCACTTAATGTGAAGGGGTGAGAAAGCTGCACCAGTCCTCTGCAAGTAGCTTAGGGAGTGGACCATATACTGCTGAGAGCCAGGCGAGAGCAGAGTTGGCAACAAAGCTGGAGAGACACAGGCATTGGTGAGGTTGTAGGAGCAACATGCGTTGATTTTTACTTGAGGCACTTGGGCAAGCAGCATTGGGTAGAAATTTCAAAGGTGGTTGGGAAGGAGGGAGGTTACAGTAGCTTGGCCATGGGCTTGACTAGACTTTTGGTTGCGCAGTACCTGACATTCCTTGCACAATGGATGGAGATTCAAGATGGGGTGGATTTCAGCTGCATGGTAGCTGACATTCCTTGGTTTGTCTACACTTGTGACAGAGGTTAGGGAAGGGAGAGGTAAGCCCCCATCCACAAAAGTCCATCCAGTATTTGTTGTAAGGTCCTGCTTGTGTTCTTTACTTATTTGTGTTGAGTGGGGTATTGCAGGACTGCATGCAGGAGAGTGAGCTGTCAAGCTGTGTGTGGAAAGGAACAGTTTAGCCTATCACAAGATATTGTGGGACTATACCAACGAAGGTGGAGCAGAGTGTTTACATGTCATCCAAAAATGCCTGTACCAGTACACAAACCCAGTACATAGCTATCTGGCTGAGCTCCTTACACCTGCTACCTCGGTCCATTCCCTCCCCTCCTTGACTAGGGGCCTCCTTGATGTTCCCAGGGTTCAGCTCAAAACATCTGGCGACCATGCCTTTAGTTTTCATTGGGCTGACCCTGTGGAACACCTTTCCAGCTGCAGTCAGGGGGACCCTGACAGTCGAGCTGTTTTAAAAAGGGACTGAAGGCCCACCTGTTCTGCCTGGCCTTACCCAACAAGGGCAACTGACCTGCATTTATTACGTAAGTTTTAATTATGCTGAGAACTATATATTGTTATTATTATTGTTGTTTTGTATATGTTTTGTAGAATGCTTTTATAGAATGTGTGTGTGTTGTACTGACCTGACCTGTTTTTATTGTAAGGTGCCCAGAGCCTCAGGGATTGGGCACCACAGAAATAAAATTGAATTGCCAAAAAATAGTTATCGGCCTGCACTACAACAGAGCCATGCCATCTATCCCACTCCATGAACTGTTTATGCTATCTGATTTGCACCGATGCAACTCATCCGTGCAGATCAGGCAGTGTACATGGGCCTTATGATTTCCTTACCTCCTACAACCACTGACTGGGTACACACAGGAACCTTTACAATTACCTCCCCAATCCAGCAGCTGCAGAACCAGTATGGAGGGAGAGGGGCTGCACTGAACTGACTGGAAGGAGACCACAGGAAAACCGTGAGACTTGCACAACCTGAAGCACGACTCTGACAAAGTTTCAAAGTGAAAAGAAAGTAAAATTTTACTGACTGCTCTGCAACCTACAGAGACAGATGAATTTTGAAAAAACTTTAAATGATTGCATCAAACAATAACACTTCTCTTACCCCTGGAGACTGTAGGCTATACACTAGCTACCAGCCCTGTGATATTCCCTAACACACCCAGCATTAGGTCATACCCCGTACCTCAGTCACCGCACCTAAATCTTTACCTGCCTTAAGGGCATGCAGTGGCTACTAGGCTATACCCACCTCAGTCAGCCCACTCACCCCTTAAAAGTCCAGTTACCTGGCCAGCTTGGTGGCACTGAGGGTTGAGCTGTTGGACACCACACCTCACACCACGCTGGTGACCCAGGAATAAGCATGGGCCACTGGGGGTCAGCAGGGGAGGGAGAGGATTGAATGTCTGGAGGACAACTCTTCTCTCCCAGGGGAGAGAGGCTTGGTTGTCCCGTCGCATGACAGCCCCCAGGTGAAGGCCTGAGGGTAGGATGAGACGAGGGTGCCAATGGAAGGGTGGGTGCTGCGGGACTCCACAACGTGTGTGCACCTCCACGTACGCACGTTGATGTGTCACCCCCCTAGCGATGGGGAGGGATGAAAACTGAGAATCCCTTGTGGTGGTAGGATGAGGACCAGCCCTCTGCAGACTCCACACCAGTGGCCGGGTGACCATCCTACAGCCAGGGCGGCCTAAGGTAAGACCCCCAGAGGAGCTGGGTGTTGGGGCTGGAGGGATCGGTCAGATGGGGGCTGCCACAGGGAGAACAGGAGCATAAACTATGAATAACAATAAAAAATTTCCAGATACCCTTCCCTGGTATCTATTACAGTACCTTATACTTTACAATACTTATCACTCAGCCAGCCTGGTGGCACTGAGGGCTAAGGCGCTGGACGCCTAACCTCGCAGCACGCCGGCGACCCAGGTTTGGTAATGAGCCTGGGCCATCAGAGGTCAGCAACGGGGAGAGAAGGTGAAGCTGGATGGAGCTGCCAACAGGCAACTCTCCTCTCCAGGGAGGTGGTAGTGGCAACCCTCGGTTAATGGCTGCCTCCTAGTGGAGGCCGGGGGCAGCACAGACCTTGAGGGTGCCAGGCATTAAGTCAATGGGGTGGGTGGAAGGGGGTCGTTACTGGGGTCGTAAGGTGCATGCGCACCTCCACGCACATGCGCTCCTACTCCTGGGGCCCCTGGGAGAAAATGGAGGAGAAAATCACTGGCGGCCGTATGGTGACCGACTCCCCACAGGCGCCACTCCCGGGATGGGCATAAGGTAAGCCCCGGTAATTCCAGGTGACAGGGCTGGGGGGGGGGTCGATCAGATGGGGGCTGTCAGCAAAGCGTAGAAGCAGTGACACGTTAAAAAAAACAATACTTCTCACTCTATATTCTTATACTCTACACATTCACATTTACTGTACTGCTATTGCATAACATCAACATTTCCCATCACACAATACATTTTCCCCATAGTCTCTCAGAAATTTCTAACACAGTCCTTCAATTCTGGATGTTAGTCCTTGTAGTTAAGAAGGATATCCACACACAAAACACAGATGAGTGTCCCTCTTGAACTAGTCTCTAGCTGTAAATTAAATTGCACTGTACCACATCCCTTTGGCTTTGACGAAAATGATGTTGTCTGCACGCACAGAGCTTGGCAGACGATTGCTGTTGTAATCGAGGAGGCACCCGGCAATGTTGTCATTGCAAATCTTCTTTTGCTGAAAACTGGAAACTTGTGGGAAAAAAAATCAGGTACTAAAAGCAGCAGGCTTCCTATACACTGTCTAAATAGTATAAAAGCCTCACAAACTCATAGCATTTCACTCCTACTTCAGGAGCCCTTAAAAAAGCTCCAGAGGTAGAAGCAAAATGTAGTCGGGCTTATTTTTGGTGGTCTGCAGGGGGTGACATTCACTGGCTTATTTGTATGTTTTGAATGTGTTACTAAATTAAATAAATATAGAATAATGGCTGGGTAGGGGGTTGTAATGAGAATTTTACACACACCTGAGGTGTGGGATGCCACATAAAGACCAAGAGTGAAGCTCAAGGGGTTTATTAAGGCATCCCACATAAAGAGGGTGTGTGTAAAATTCGAGTTTTACACACCTACCCAGCCTTTATTTTTTATACTTGCTGGGGAGTGCTTTTTTTTGCCACAGCAATTATATATCGGGAGCCTTCAGTTATGCTGCCCCTCACTTTTGGAACTTGCTGCCCCAGGGACTAAGAAATGCTCCTTCTCATGATGCATTTAAACACAATCTCAGAGCTTTCCTTACCTCGATGGACAAATGTGTTTGTTTTGATCCCTCTTGAATCCCATGCTCCTAACCTGTTCTCCTCCCCTCCCCTATTATGTATTATAGGCACTTGCGCTTTTTTTATTCTTGGTTGTTTTTTGCTTTTATGTTTTATGTTTGTTGATACTGTATAACATTGTTGTTCTGATGCCAATTGTAAAGCTCTCTAATTACTGCCTAGTCACTTAGCTTGCCCTCGCTCCTGAGCTGTTTTCCCCCACCTTCATTCCTTATCCTGCACCCTCTGTTCCTGTAACACTTACTTTCCCAGCCCCGCTCTTCCTTCCACTTAGCCATTTCTCCAGTACCCCGTCATTACCCCTCCTTTTCCTGCCTCCCTCTCCTGCTCTTTGCCGCCTCCTCCCCCTCTAACGCCCTCCTCCCCTCTCTGCCCGTCTTTCCGGTTCCACCGGCCCGTAACAGGTTGCTACCTTGTACCGCTAATCGCCGTGAACTTGCGCCACCCTTCCTACCTTTCTTTCACCTTTCTGCCCCTCTCCTGCCAGTTTCCCTCCTTCTTTTATTCTTCCCTCTTCTCCTATGCTCAGTCCTCACCCCTCCCTCTCCTATTTTATCCGCCTCCCACCAGTTTGCGTGACTCCTCTCTCTCTCCTGCCGTCTCAGTAGTTCCACCGGCTCGGCACGCAGGTTACTACTCTACCCGCCAATGCCGTTTTCACCGCCTCGCCTCTTGTCCTCCTCCCTTCTTCTGCCCTGCTGCGCTCTTACTAGGTGCACTCTATCTCCCTACCCCACTCATTTCCCTATCTGTTCCGTGCCTTCATCCCTTTCCCTATACCCTGCCCTTCCCACCTCCCTTCCCTCCCCATTCCTTTAGTTCAAATCCCTCCTCACCCTTGCACCTAGTCCCCCACCGCCCTCCCTGCATCACCCTCTCTCCCTCTCTGTTTTTGCACCATAGCTTCACTGTCCTGTTCCCAACCTCTCCGTCTCTCTTGCCGACTCCCGGTTCCACCGTCCGGCCACAGGTGGTAACCTTCTCCCACTAATGCCGCGCACTGCGCCTTAACCTCCCTCCTGTCCTCCCCTTTTTTGCTATTACCTACCACCCCTGTCTCCGTCTCTCCTGCCTACTCCACACCTGTCCCTACCACTCTCCCCTAGTTCTCAACAACTGAATACATGTAATTTTATCCTTATTGCTATGCTTGACTACACTGTGTGACTTTGTCCTTTGCAAATGTATCCTGCTCTGTGTAATTTCTTATGTATCCTGCAAATGTATCCTGCTTTGTGTAGTCTCTTATGTATCACTGCGTTCTGTAACTGTACCTCCCGGGTCGTGCCTGAAAATAGTCACTTGTTGGCTAGCGCACTTACCCGGTCAACAAAAACTAAATAAATAAATAAAATAAACTGACAGAGTTGTGGACTGGTCAGATTTCAGCGCGGTCCGCCGTCTGAAGTGGGTTGTAGAAAATAACTTTTCCCTTTACTTTTCCTTTCTTTTTTTTAAGTTTAAACAGAACAGGAGAAAGAGACTCTTTCTTTTTTTAAATTAACTTACTGCCGACTTCGAGGGCAGCTGAAATCACCAGTGAGAAGGGGCAGCTCCAGAAATGGTACTGAGGAAGGAAAGACAGAGACTGGCGAGTGGCGCATGCATGGAGCATGGGAAACCTGGCATGTGTTTGCCATTATAACCAGCTGGTTATAACAGCAGATTATAACCAGGTTTCCCTATGGGAAAAAACGCGACCCAGTAATTATATAACTATTTTTTCTGCACATATTGCATATTTAGAGCTCATTTCTTGACCAGGGGATGAGTTTGCGAGGATTTTGTACTGGTTTTTTTTTTGTACATATCATCTTACTTTTGTACTGTTTTACTGATTTACTGTTTAGCCCTATGTGACTCAGACCAGTGGACGACTTCTCTCTGCTGCTGGATTCCTATACACTGGCCCTGCTCTCACTGATTGCCCTGCTATCCCTAGCACTGGGATACAGCTGATCCCCTATATCTGTTACATTAAACTTGAGGGATGGTCCCCTGGGTACTATTAAAAAGGTAGGCCTCTGTAGGCTGGACTCCCTCTAGTCTGGTCTAACCCCTTCATGTCACTCTCCCTGCTCAATTTCCCTGCAGCTGAGCTGTGCAGCTCCTTTTATACTCTCTGGCCCAGATATTCAAACTGCACCATTCTGTGGCGCAAGCCCCTGTGCCGCTCAAAATAGTTGCGCAGGGGTGTGGCCAGGGTGATATTCAACGGAGTTGCGCTATGGCGCAACTTCTTTGAATATCGCCCCCTGGCCACACCCACTGTGCATGGCACAGTGGAACTGCACCAAGCGCCAAAGTAGTCAGAGTGGAGCATTGAGATGCGGTGGCGCAAGTTCCATTGCGCCATGCACAGCACCCGCACGATATTCAAGGGTGACATGCAAATAGAACCATAATTTATGCAAAGGTGCCGGAGGCCATTTGCATCTGATTCTGACCCCATTGCATCCGTGCTGCGTCGCCGATCCCCAATGACTTGCGCCTGGCGCCTGCCAGGCAGCAGCCATCGAGACCGGCGCCCCTGCAACCCGATCGGCGGGCAAGTGTCCCCACCCCGAGTAGCCCGATCGTGGGCATAACTCTCCCAGCAGCCCGATTGCAGGCATAGCGTGGTCAAACCCCCAGCAGCCCGATCGCGAGGCATAAATAAACGCCCCACCCCGAGTAGCCCGATCGCGGGCATCAGACTTCCCAAAGTCCAATATCCCTGGTGGTCCAGTGAACCGAGAGTAGCCCGATCGGGCAGCATCCTTACCCCCAAGTATGATATCCTGGTAATCTAGTGGCCCCACCCGCCCATGGGCCCCACTGCCTCCCCCGTCAGCAGGCAGCACCCCACCGCCTGCTGCTCATTCGCTGTTGTTCAGCATGATTTCGGGGGTGCAACTGCCTCCTGCTGAATATCGTAGAATGGCGCATTTCGGACTTGCACAGGCGCAACCCTATTGCGCATGGCTCAACTCTTTTGAATATCTGGGCCTCTGAGCATTTCAATTGCCCTAAATCCTAGTCTGTGAGGGATACAACCCTGTTCCAACCCTCAGCACCAATCACAAGAATCCCTTACTTGGAATCCTGCAGCAGCATAAGCCATAATGGAATCCAACTTCTGAATCCTAACTGCTCTCTCTGAACATTCCAAGGCTGCCTTGTCCTGTGAACATGGACTGCACATTTTACAAAACATTTTTCTGTACATATATAAATCCTTACTTTACAATATCTATGCATTTCCACACTTATCTGGTGAGAAAGTTCACTTTCTCAGCTTTCTCCTGAATTTTTCTTTTAGAAATTTACTCATCAGAACCCAGAGTTGCTAATGCTTGAAGTTCTCGTACAACAACAAAAAATCAGACATTTTGCAGTGAATCTTCTCCACTGTCTGGAAGTAAATTTCTGTGAAAATTACCCATTTCTCCTTTAAAAACAGCTCCTGCACTAGACTACAGATTGTTCTGTTTACATATTCATTCTTTTCTCTCAGACTCCTCCCTGGGGCTACCCCACAAATTTCTGTAACACCTCCTGCCTGAAATCTTACACCCTTTCCTGTCTCCCCCTCCATTCTGCCTCCCTGCAGCATGGAACCTAATTTCCAGTCATTCTGCCTTCCCAGGTCAGCGACTCCCCGTTCCTGACTCTTGATTCACAAATAAACATTTATCTCTTGAACAGCACATTTAGCTGTGTATTCCCACCAAGTTTGATAAAATTCTGACAAGAAATGGCTTGACAGCACTCCTTTATAAAAAGGTTGCATATTTTCTGCAGTTTAAAACGGCTCCTCCATTTTGTAATGTTATATTTAACTAGCCCTTTTTTTAAAACACTGCATTTTTGTAGTAATTCATATACATAACCATATTCTGTGGACCAATTACATGCCCTCTGGCTGGCCCAGTGGCGCTGAGGGTTGAGGCGTGGACGCCACACCTCACGCTATGCCGGTGACCCGGGTTCGGGAACGAGCCCGGACCGCCGGGGGTCGGCAGGGGAGAGAGAGGATTGAGCATCCGTAGGACTGCTCTCCTCTCTGATGCAGGGGTGGCCCAGTGCAGCAGCGGCCCCCGGTGGAGACCAGTGGCACTGCTACACACAGGGGCTCGCTAGCAAGCAAGGAGTAGACGTCGGGCGGCTGCCTTCCGGATGTGGGTGGGAGCACTCACGTCTCAGGCTGGGGGGCATTGCATGTCCCATGTCGGGGGCGTAAACACTACAGAAAAACCCCTTCAGCCCGGATAGGCGATAGCCCTCCCAGAGCCGTGCAGCCACACTCCCAACACTGGATCCCTTCCACCGCCTCTTCGATCTCCTCGGGTCCAAGGCCCCCCCCCCGGGGTCGGGGAGAAAGTAATGTCCTTGAGGATGGCAGGGCTCACAGTGGGCGACAGAGCAACACTGGTCAGTGGAGAGGCCTGAGAGAGTTCTGGTTCCAGGGGCGACAAAGAGAGTTGAAAAAAAAAATTACATGCCTCCTGTGGTTCTACTTTCTAAATTTTATTAATTTAAATCTGTATTTTCATCATGTGTTTGCTTGTAGTGCAATTGATCTCTACAGCAGCCTCCTGCCGCTCTAAAATGGCACCTGCCTTGCGCTGACACTTCTGCAAATGAGACTCTCCCATTTCTACTTCTGTGCCCCCTTATTTACATTCCATATTTAAAATAACTAAGGCCAATACCTAAAATCATTATCCTGGCACTGGTCATCTGCCATCTAATGTATTTTTAATGTTCACTATCTGGCCTCCTTGCCAACAAGAGGAGCACTTACTGCAACTTGCTCTCTGACAGAACTCTGCTCTTGCAGGCCTTAGCCTGCTCCCCGACTGCTGTCGCAGTTCTCTCCAGCCTCACAGGGCTGCTATAAAGGGACTTTCCTCCAAGCATGCTAACGCTGCTCCTGTGAAGCCAGCACTCTCTCTATCTCACATTACTCTGCTCCCTGGGCATCTCACACCTCGTTGCTGCCACTGTGCATTAAACTCTGCAACAGTCTGTCAAAATCACTAAATAATGACACAGGATTATATTTTTAATAAATAATCAGCTCTCATTGAACTGACTATAATGATGCTGGTCCCGTTTTACCACTGGACCACCAGGGCTAATCTTTACTAGCCAGGGCAAATATTCACCAGCCCATGGCTGTTACTATGAAAACAGTTAAATGTATTTGTGTGTATTTTATTGAGGAGGCAGAACCCTATCTCTCCCCCTCTTAGCTTACTGATTACCCTTGCGCTACTAATATGCTCACTGTCACCATTCTGAATTATTCTGCAGGATCCACCCTCTCTGTCTCTCTCTCTCTCTCTGTATTGGCGGAACCTGGTTTCAAACTAACGTCACTGAGGCACCCATTTTACACTTCTAGCAGAACAGTCATTCCATGGCTGTTACATTTTCCCTCTTTTAAAGGGCAACAACGTTGACCAAGGCCAAACACTAATTGAAAACTTTGCTGCTTAAAGTTACAATGTACAAAACATTTTTAACACATTACTACTTCACTATTAAGTATACATTTCTTATATATATATATATATTCTTTTTACTTTCCAGTGGGTGTGGGTGAAACTGGCCACTATAATCGAGTACCCTCGGAATGCAGGGTTCTAGAATCCACATTCCTCCTCGGCCTAAAGCTATAACTCTGTATACTCTGATTTGTCTGATCTTGTGCTTCTTCTGGCTTGTCTGAAGAAGTTTG
This sequence comes from Neoceratodus forsteri, assembly GCA_016271365.2. NCBI lineage: Eukaryota > Metazoa > Chordata > Ceratodontiformes > Ceratodontidae > Neoceratodus > Neoceratodus forsteri. Next base: position 1,419,618,668 of record CM028129.1, read on the forward strand.
CACTTCTGGTGCACCCCCAGAATCCACTCCAGTGTAGTCAGTACTATCTCTAACACCCCCCTGTCTAGACCAGTAGCTGGATCCTTGAGAAGGTACATTGCTTCGGAACATATCTTGGCGATCAGATATGGTCCTTCCCATCTTCCTGCCAACTTTGCTGAATATTTATTTGTTTTGTCTGAGTATGGGTGTCCCTCTCCTCTGACAGTGAGCTACTCATGATGGGGGATTTCAACATTGACTGGCTCTCGCCAACCTCTTCTCACACCAGAACCTCCATTGAGTCACTAAACCTCTCTCAGCTGCTAATCGAACCAACCCATTACAACCCACACTCCCCCAATCATACCCTCCTCGACTGGATCCTCTCCTCTCACCCCTACTGTGTATCTGCCTCTGGTGTCCTGAATGATGCTATCAGTGACCACTGTTTCACTTACTGCATCAGGAAGGTTCACCTTCCCAAATCATCCCCCAGATATCTCAACTATTGCTCTACTCACAAAGTATCTCCAGGCTGACCCAACCTCGGCGGACTGGTCCCGTCTTCTCAGCCTCTGACATTAATCAGACCCTCATGCACTTCTCCTCCATCCTATTAGAACCAACATGCCCCTCTCCACACCACTAGGGTCAAATGTCACCACCTCCCCTGGATCTCCCCTAGATCCTATCCCTCTGCAAAGCTCTCAACAAAGCGTGGTTAAAATTTAAATCCTCCACTGCCATCTCTGACCTCCACCGCTATCACAAGCTCAGAAACACCTGCACTAAGGCAATACACCAAGCTAAGTCAGAGTACTTCAGATCAAATCTTTCATCGAGCCCTGACCCCTCATCCTTCTGGAGCAGTCAAATCCCTTATCAACCCCACAAGCCAAGCATCCACCCCCACACTCTTGCAAAACAGGTCCTCTGTTTCTGATCCCACTTCAATTGTGGATATCTTTAACACCTTCTTCACATCTTGAGCACTACCCGACAGTCCAGTCCCTCCCAACTCCCCCCCAAACTGGTTTAGCCTCCACCCTACAACCACCCTGGAAGTCTGTCAAGCTCTTTGTACTCTTGATCTGCACAAGCCCAGTCCAGACGGCTTTCACCCTATGTTTCTGCTCCTTTCCACCCCTGCCATTGCCTCTCCTCTCTCTCACATACTCTCTCCTTCCTTACCAACTCAGTATGAAATCAATGGAAACTGACCAATGTTATCCTGCTCCACAAAGGGGGTGACCCCTCATCCCCTGGAAATTACTGCCCAATTTCCCTGCTCCCCTCCCTGGCTAAACTCCAGGAAACCTTAGTCCTCTCAAGACTGACTGAGTTCCTCACCTCAAGCAAACTTTTTCTCAGATTACCAGTCTGGTTTCAGGAAAAAACATTCCACAACTTCCCCCCTTCTCTGTTTCACAGACTCCATCCTCGCAGCAATGGACAAAGGCCACCTCACATCAACAATATTCATTGAGCTCACCAAGGCCTTTGATTCTGAATCCCATCCACTCCTCCTCCAGAAATTGCACTCTGCTGGCCTCACTTCCTCCACTGTCCTCTGGTTCAAATCCTACCTTGGTGACCGGTATCAGTCCGTCGTAGTAGGAAACTCTGCATCCCCCTCTCCCCATTCTATCTGGTGTCCCCCAGGGCTCCATCCTCAGCCCCATCCTCTTTTCAATATTTATTAATAACCTCCCCTCAGCCTGCTCCCAATCTAATGTTCACCTCTACATGGCTGTCACCATCTTCTACACGTCTGGCCCCACCACCGACTCAATCCAGCTACTGCTCCAGTCCAACTTAAACCACCTGCTAACATGGTTCAAAGACAACTCCCTAAAACTGAACACTAAAAAAACTGTCTCCAAGATTTTCGGCTCCCCCTCACCCCTGTTCATCATCTTGGGTACCTCCTCCCTCGACACCATCACCTCATACAAATACCTCGACCTCTGGCTAGACCAACACCTCAGCTTTGCTGTCCATATAGACTCCCTTTGCTGAAAGCTGTGCCCAAAGCTAGGCGTGCACTTTTGAAACAAACACGCTATCCCCCTACACATTCGCCACGACCTAGTCCACAAGACTATCCTCCCTATCTTCAACTATGGAGACATTATCTATGCTTCAGCCTCTGCCTCCTCTCTCTCCAAGCTTGACACCCTGCCTAACTCTTTCTGCAGATTCACCACAAACTCCCCACCATGTACCCACCACTGCACACTTCTTTCCTCACTAAATTTTGCACCTCTCTCCCACAGACGGCACATTCATTCACTTACATTCATGGCAAAATTCTAGCTCAACCTTCTCACCCCATACCTCTCCTCACTCCTCTCCCCTGCTCCCACTCCCATCCACCCCCTAAGATCTTGGCATCCCCGCTCCTTCTCCATTCTTCTCTGGCATTCATCAGCCAGTGTCTCTGATTTCTCTTACCTCCTCCCCCACCTCTGGAATCAACTGCCTGCTTCCCTCTGTGACTTCCAAACCCTCCGGGCCTTCAAACACCAACTCACAGCTATCTCCCACCCCCCGCACTGCCCATCCACTCCTCTCCCTCCCCACCACCAACCCTCATGCTGCTCCCACTCCCTCCCATCTCCTTCCCTCCTTCCCCTTGATGCACCCTCATTATAATCTCTCTCTCTCTTTCTCTCTCTCCAAAGTACAACTTTCTTTCACTTCTCTAACCAGTCTTAGATATTTAACTGTCCACCCTATGCAATATTTTGTATATACATTCTTTTCTTAGCTAGTCAATACTTATTCATTCTATGTAGTAGCCTTACATTAATTGTTACCCAGCTCCTGTATACATATGTATTTCATCCTCCTGTATGTAAGTTTTATGTTGCTCTCGACCCTGGGTCGCACCTGGAAATGAGCCTTGGCTCAGTGCAGGGTTTTAAATAATTGATTAGCAGTTTTTTTCCTGGGACAATACTAACTGTACAGAAAGTATTTATATAGGTTTTCTAGAAGTGTTATGTTTGTTAAACACATTGAGGCACATGCTATGCATTTTCACAATGTTTTAACACTTTTATGAGCAAAACGCTAATCAATTTTTAGAGTTAAATAAAACCCTGCTCAGTGTGCCTTTCTCAGTTACCAAAATTTTAAATAAATAAATAAATACAATTCTTAAAAGTACCATCTCTCCACACTCCAACATTACTCTCCTTCTGTCTCTATTGTAATATTGTTTTTGATGCTTCTGGGCATTCTCCATGCTTTGACTGGCAAATTTCCAATACTTTTTGCATATTGCCTTTTAATGTCTTTGTATACTCTAAGATATCCTCTTTACTTCTGGTTCTCCTAACAGTTTATGGGTGACATCATTTCTCTTGCATATATCAACAATGCTGGACTGCTTCCTGTTGATTCTTGCGTCATACTTCTTATTGCCATTAACATTCTGGGCAAATACTGATCCCAATTCTGTTGTTTGTCATGAAAGTAAGTTCTCAGATATGACTTGATATTTCTGTTCATTCTCTCTGTCCAGTTCAATTGTGGGTGATATGGTGTTGTGAAAATCAGCTTGACTCCCCAAACACTGGAAAACTGTTCCCATTGCACTGACCCAAACTGTGTTCCATTGCCTGATAAAATATGCTTTGGAATTCCCCATCTGCAGAAAACGTCCATTTCTATTTTGTTTACTATCACATCTGTATTTGCTTTTCTTAGAGGAAAGACTCCCACCCACTTGGTGAATTGATCCACTACCACTAAGATATATTCATTCCCTTTGTTTGTCTTTAGCAATGGTCCAACAATATCTGTGGCTATAGTAGTCCATGGTCCCTTTAGATGGTTGACTATCATTTGTCCCATCAGTTTCTGATTGCTTGACTTTACTTCTTGGCATGTAGCACATGACTGAACGTATTTTATTATCTCTTGTCTCACTGCAGGCCAAATGAATCTTCCTCTGATTTTTTTCTAAAGTCTTTCTCCTTCCTATATGACCTGCTATTGAACAATCATGTAATGACTGCATAAACTTTATGTCTCAAACATTGTAGTAGAACTACCTTTCAACCTTCTGATTTACTTGAGTGCATCATCACTATTCCATCCACTACCATGACAACAGGATGCAAAGGGTAACAGTAAACTGAGTCCACAGTGAAGAAAGGAGGGTTACTAGCAGGGCACTGCAGGGTTCAGTACTGGGACCAGTCCTCTTTAATGTCTTTATAAGTGACATTGCAGAGCAACCAGAAGGAAAAGTATGTCTTTTTGCAGATGACACAAAGATCTGCAACAGGGTTGATACAAATGGTGGGGTGGAAAGGATGAGAAGGGACTTGGCAAGGTTGGAGGAATGGTCAAATGTATGGCAGCTCAGATTCAATGCAAAGAAGTGCAAGGTAATGCACCTGGGAAACAAAAACCTAGGGGAAGAGTACACAACGAGGGGTGAAATACTAACAACAACAAAAATGGAAAGGGACCTGGGGGTAATTATATCAGATGACCTAAAGGTGGACAAGCAACGTGAGAAGGCAGTAAGAAGGGCTGGGGGGATACTGGGATGCATAGGGAGAGGCATCACCAGTAGAAAACAGGAAGTTGTCATCCTTCTGTACAGACAGCTGGTGACACCCCATCTGGAGTACTGTGTGCAGTTCTGGAGACCCCAACTCCACAAAGACATAGACAGAGTGGAGGCTGTCCAGAGGAGGGTAACCAAAATGGTGCAGGGTCTGCATCAGAAGATATACAAAGAGAGACTAAAGGAGTTTAATATGTATACCCTTGAGGAAAGGAGGGAGAGGGGGGACATGATAGAAACTTTCAAGTACCTCAAGGGAATCAACAAAGTCCAAGAGGGTAGTATCTTTCAGAAAAAGAGTTGTTCTAGAAAAAGGGGGTACAATTTGAAGATAGAGGGGGGACGGCTCAGAGGTAATGTGAGGAAGTATTTTTTCACAGAGCAGGTTGTGTATGCATGGAACAGCCTTCCTGAAGAGGTTGTGGAGTCAAAAACAGTGGGGGAATGGACTTCCTGTTGAGCTGCCCGTGGGAATACAGAAGTGAAAGATCAAGCTCCTGGGACCCGACAAAAAAAACTCCCAGAATCAGTACAAAACAAATCAAAACCAGAAAAAACCTTTTTATACAAGAGGCTAGAGAAGTTACAGAACTGAATGGGAGCCTGAAAAAAGAAAAAAATCAACTGCTTTAGCTGCACAGCAGACCAGACAAGTGAAAGACTCTCAGACTGGTGATTCCAGCCTACCAGACATGGCGGAGCCCCCACTGTCTCCTAATGGACAACCCAGCAATGCTGCAATCCTGGCAGAACTCAAAGGATTCAGAGATGAAGTTCACTCCTTTCGCACTGAGCTATCCACAGGACTGGCTAAAATAAATCAGAAGGTATCTGAATTGGAGTCAGCTCCTACAGAAATTGATATGAGAACGGATAGCCTGGAGAGAGTTGTGGTGCATTTAATAAATGAACAAAAGTTATTAACAGACAAATGTGAAGACCTTGAAAATAGATCAAGGAGAAATAATCTACGCATTCATGGAGTACCAGAGGAGGAAGAAGGACATGATATGCTTAAATTTGTGGATACTTTATTACAGGAGGTACTACAACTTGATCCAGCCACCAAACTAGACATAGAACGAGATCATAGAGCCCTCACCCCAAAACCTTAACATACTGATCAGAGGCCATGCTCTATAGTGCTCAGGGTATTAAACTATGCAGTAAAACAGCAGTTGTTGTCAAGAGCACGGCGCCTGGGGAACATTCAATACAAGGGCAGATGTCTTTATTTTGATAATGACTACTCTCCATAAATAGCAGCAAGGAGAAGGGCCTATGCCCAGATATGTCGCAACCTTAAACAGCAGCAGTTGAAGTTCGTTACACCATATCCTGCAAAGCTTATAATAATGTTTCTTGAAGATCCACAAACATTTGAAACTCCAGAGGAAGCCAGCAAAGCTCTCCAGACCAAGAACATCGTGGTACCCCAGCGGCTAACATCGGAAACTCGGGACCTAGAGGCACTCAAGTCAGGAATCATGTGGGAGAAGGCGCAGAACATGCAAACCAGAAAGAGACAAAGGCTACTCCACATTACAAGATGTTAAAAAACTTTTACTCAAGTTCCAGAGGACTGCCCCAGATTGACTGTCTGAGAAAGGGGCTCTGGTAATCTTTCCAGCCCACGTCGAGAGTCTGGGCATGCACTTACTATTAGAGCTACTGTTTGAGCCATCTAAAAAACTAGCCGAGGTCGTGCGATGTTACAAGGGCTGAATCTTTGTAATTTAGAATGCTAGTCAGAGATATTAATCAAGGGAAATGGAGGCTGAAGTACAGACTCAAGCAATCTATGCATAGTAATCTGATTTATTTTTATTGTTTAATGTAAAAAAAGAGTCTGGGACAATTATGGTGAAACAACTGAAAACTTTATCTTACCCCCAGCCCCATTTATATCTACCTCTGTAAATAGCCTCAGCTACCATTCCTCATTTGTTGACGAGCTCCCCTAGTAAAACTAATTTTTTAAATAATACTGTTGGGCCCCATGCGGCGAGCTAATGGAGATGCATTCAGCTAGACGGCAACATGGCGACAGTCACGTGCCGAGGATATCGAGACAGCATCAATTTATTTGGTGCAGTCCAGAGCTGTGCGTGTTGTTTGCCTGCTCCATGTTACTAATTTTTGTACATGGTGCTGGGGGCCCACGTTGGCCTTGTGAGCTTCCCCCACAGGGAAATAACATTCATCCCTGCACAGGAGGGAGTACAGATCCCTCCCTACCTAGGGAGTCATTACAGATTTGTTCTGTAATCCATGTAAATACAGTATTAGCCCCAGACATTGCCAGCTATTTCCAGATATTTCACAAAATTTCTAAAGAGCTTCTCTCTGCTGCCCCTACTGTGGTAATGAAGAAAGCAGGAGATTTCTCTAGAAATATCACAGAAATTTCGGGAAATAGCTGGCAATGTCTGTGGCTACTGCTGTAAGTTAATGTTGCACTGTTATGATGAGAAACCTAGGCATGAAAGTTACAAATTCTCCCCCGAACGAATATTCTTTTATTTTTATTACTCCCGCAGGCTAACACGAATTAAGATATGTGTTAAACCTAGCAGGAAACAATACATGGTTGGGAGTACCATCAAATCACTACTAGAGGGGGATAAATACTGTCATCTATTACTGATCTTTTGTAAGGTATACAAATATGTTTTGAACATTTGTACCCTATCTTATGGGTATATTATTTTGTATATGTTGTTAAAATTCGGCAATGAGGACTCGAACATACAAGAGGCTATTTTGGTGCGTTTGCTTTGGACTGAAACTGCTTACCAGCAATTTGGGCTGAGAATATATGGAGAGGAGATGTTTACTATATTGGGTGACAAGGCGAACAGTAGGAAACTGGGGTTATGCAATATAAAATATTTGTTAATGATACAAAATGGGGAAATCATCATTGATATTGTCCCTTAATATTAATGGGATCCACAGCCCAGTTAAGAGATCTCGTTTGATACAATTTATTAAAAGAGACAATCCTGAAATCATGTTTTTGCAGGAGACTCACCTGTCCTCTCCTGAGCATGAAAAATTCACCAAATGGGGGTTTCCCAAGGTGTTAGCTTCATCTCACAGCTCGGGTAGGAGACGGGGAGCAGCCATCGTGATCAGACTTGGGGCACCATTCGACCGCCTTCAGAAGGTAATAAACCCAGAGGGATGATTCGCTATTGCAACGGGCATGTTTCATGCTCACCCGGTTACTCTGGCATCCGTTTATTTTCCCCCGGGGACCTCAAAGAGGTTGGCTCAGACTTTTTTTGCACGGCTTTTGGAGATCCTCCAGGGGTAACTTCTGATGGGGGGCAACCTGAATACTACTCTGAACCCTGCAAGGGATGTCTCAGTCTATCTTCCTCACAGGGTTAACCCGCTTCAGAAGTACTTGCGGGGTACAATTGCTTTTTTGGGGCTGGTAGACATCTGATGTCACTGTTACCCCACACAGAGAGAATATACCCATATAGCACCGGGACCAGGGGTGGCGTCTTGCCTAGATAATATGTTTACCACAGCAGAACATCTAGAAACATTACATGATGTGTGGCATGGGGCAACCATATTATCAGATCATTCCCCAGTATATGCCAAATTTGATTTGGGCGGGGGACATAAAATGAACTTCTGGCACCTCAACTTGATGCACTTGAGAACTCCAGAGTTTAATCAAATGGTTAAAGACAGGATCCCACAGATCCTGGGGGAGAATGGTGACCCAGATGTTTTGGCAGCGATTCGGTGGGACACCCTTAAGACAGTGTTGCATGGGGATATTATTGTTTATTCATCAAGGAAAAATAAAGAGAGAGAGGCACAGCTTATTAAGCTCCAGGGGGAGTTGAAAGTACTGCAGTCTTTATATGCCTAGGGGGATGGAACTGTAAAGGTACAACTACTAACAATAAAACAAAAAATTCAAAAATACCTAGATCAGAAAGTAGAGCAACAGCTCTTTTATCTCATACTCACAGCACATGAGGGGGGCCCTAAAGGAGCCAGGAATCTGGCCCATAAACTTAGAATGCATAAGGCTAGGGCCTGTGTTATGGCCATGCAAGACCCTACTACGGGGAAGCTAGAACATCACCCTAAGATCATTAGCCAAGTCATGGCTGAATATTATCGGGATTTATATAGGGCAGAGTATAAAGATCATAGTCAACAGATAGAGGCATACCTTAACTTAAAGCTTCCCAAATTGACTGCCTCCCAGACAGATATTTTGAGAGCCCCTACTACCTTGACTGAGATAGAGGGAGTGTTGCAGAGAACTAAGACCCAGAGAGCTCCAGGACCAGATGGATATCCATTGGAGTTCTATAAAACTCATAAAGAAGAAATACTACCACCATTACTCCAGGCTATCCATGAGATACAGGAAGGAGATATTCCTCCCCCCTCCTGGCAATACGCAGTGATATCTGCCATACTTAAACAAAACAAAAACCCTACCCTACCCTCATCATACAGGCCAATTTCAATGTTAAATTTTGATTACAAAATGTATATGTCTGTGCTAGCACATAGACTTGAAAATATCATGCCTTTATTGATCAATCATGATCAGGTGGGCTTTATTAAGGGACAACAGGTTCATGATGCAGTGCGATGAACACGTCTACTTAAAGAGTACGCAGCAAAGCAATCAATTCCCCTTGCACTCATTGGACTGGATGCCGAAAAAGCATTTGACAGGGTGGTCTGGCCATTTCTGTGGGCTACCTTGTCTAGTTTTGGCTTTCCCCTGCAGATCATACAACAACTGCAAAATATGTATAAACACCCTCTGGCTTATTTAATATTAGATGGCTCTATCTCTGACCCTTTTCCTCTACAGAGGGGAACTTGTCAGGGATGCCCCCTCTCACCCCTGTTACTTGCTCTGTGTCTCAAGCCATTAGCCCAAGCCATTAGAGCTCACCCGGAGATTGAGGGCATACCTATGGGAGGCACAAACCATACAATTTCACTATTTGTGGATGACATCCTTCTCACTTTGTCCTCCCCGGATATTTCAATCCCAAGGGTCTGGGAACAACTGGAGAGGTACGGTAAAATCTCACAGTATAAAATTAACCAACAAAAAACAGAGGTACTACTGTGTAACTACATCCCTTCCCCTGCTTTAAAACGTGCATTTCCCCTTAAGTGGTATAAACAATCAATGCGGTACCTTGGGATCCATCTTACTAAAAATCAGATACATGCAGATATTGCAAATTTTGAACCTCTAACCCAAAACATAACTGAGGACCTCACACGATGGTCACGGATACCTTTGAGTTTCCTAGCTCTAATAGAAACTGTTAAACAAAACATATTTCCCCGGATATTGTTCTATCTACAGACACTCCCATTATTTCCAACACAGACTTATTTTCAAGCTTGGAATAGGTTGATCTCTCACTTTATATGGCAGGGGAAACCTCCCAGGATTTGGCTCTCTCTATTACAGTTATCAAAAGACAGAGGTGGGTTAAATTTACCGAATCTCCTGAATTGTGCCCGAGCTTCTAAATTAAAGATCTTACTCTCCTGGATGAATCCCAATTATATTATGCCCTGGAAGCAGTTTGAGATAACTTGGAATGGCATAGAAGACCTGATGGACTGTCTCTTTGGACATCCTCCTGGTTGCATACCTCTATCTAAATTCCCACAATATACTGCAGAGGTGTTTAAGCAGTGGCTGACTGTACTCAATAAAAGATTATTGCCCATGGAGGCACTTTTTCTGAGATCCCTTGTAGTGAACAGTGCCTTTCCACCCAATTCTTTGGATAGAGCCTTAACCCAGTAGTATAAATATAATATCAAACATATTTTTCAATTATTAGGCCCACAGGGCCTTTATTCATTTGTCCAGCTCCAGATTCAGTATAAAATACCCCAGGGCTTCTTTCACAAGAATTTGCAGCTAAAATCTTATTTGTGGCCAATGGAGGAAGCACTGGCAGCAGTGGCTAAAAACCCCCCACTAATAATAAAATTACTTCTATCACAGAGACAAGGTACCACTCTAGACCACGGTATCAGTCTGGCTTACCTTGCTTTGGGAGAGAAACCAGAAGACTCTACTGAGTCGATTAGAACCCGTTGGTCCTTGGAATTGGGGACTGACCTACCGGTTATTAACTGGAAGATGGCCTCCCCACTTATGCTTAAGGCCTCAGGATCACCATATTGGAAAGAGTTTGCATGGAAATTACAATATAGATTTTTCTGCACTCCTGCTGTGGTAGCTAGTTTTACAGGCAATCCTGAAGGAAAGTGCTGGAGGGGATGTGGAGCAGTACATGCAGACCAGACTCATATATTTTGAAATTGCAGCATGCTGGGTCCTTATTGGGGGAGGTAGTGCAGGAGCTGGTGGCAATATATGAAAACCCAGGTCTTTTTACCTCTGGGTATATAGTGACAGCTACTACCCCATTTAGTTTAAAAGTAGAGAAAATTGTATCCCTGCAAACTACATTGCTAATATTGGCAGCAAAAAAGGTAATAACCAGACTACGGGGAGCAAATAGACTGCCAACTAAGGGAGAGTGGCTAAACTTAACAAGAGAGATATATAGGATGGAGAGGATGGCGGCCAGAGTACGGGATAGAGTGGAGGTATTTGATACAAAATGGAGAAAATGGATTATGTATCAGTTAAGCACTTATTCAGACTTTGTTCCCTGAAGCTAATCAAATCAATACTGGAGAAATGTTAAAACGAGACTTGTCTAGTTCATGTGATTAATTAGTCCTGATGCTGGGTGAGAAATTTTTTTTTTGAAGTTCAATGTATAATTATATAAACTGAACGAATATATCTACGTAAAATGTCTTGTATAATGTATAAATGTCCTCGTGCCTAATAAAAAAAATTTATTATAAAATAAAAGAACAGTGGGGGAATGCATGGGACAGACATAAGGCAATTCTAGTGGGGGGTAGGAGGAAATAGGCTGTTGGTTAACTAGGATCTGCAGTTTATCCATCAGGTAGGGAAATGGGAAGACTAGGTGGGCCAAGCAGTCCTTATCTGCCATCAAATTCTATGTTTCTATGTATTGATACTCTTGGTTTGGTTGGCTCCACTTTAGCTGGCAATAACTCAGTAACATCTCCTTCCTGAAGCAACTCCATGAGCTTTCTTGTTTCAGCATCTTTTCTTTGAGCATCCATCAGCTCACATCATTTAAAAGGCAACAATAATTTATTTTCTTCAGAATTCTCAACTTCCACTGTGTTTACACTGCAGCATAGGATAGGTATTACTCTCTCCATGTCTGTGTCATTCTCGTACCCCTCTTCTTCGCTCTTCTCTGCTGTGTGTGACAGATGATCTGCTACCACATTGGAACTTCCTCTATAATGTTGAACTTTGAAGGCATACTCCTGCAAAAGATGTAACCATCTTCCCATTTGTATCCTTCATCGTAAATAACAATGTCAATGCACTTGATACAATGTGAATGGCTTGCTGTCCAGCTATCCTCGATACCATTTAATGGCCCATACTGTGGCTAAACACTCGTTTTCTGAGGTATGATACTTTTCTCTGTGGCATTCAGTGTTCATCTTGCATATGAGATTATTTTCCTTTCTTCTTCTTTCTCTTGAAACAACACCGCTCTATGGTTTGTCAAAATTAGGGAAATGCAATTTCTCAGCCTCTACCATCCATTCTTTTATTAATTGAAAAGCTTTCTCTTGGGCAAACATTTATTCCCAACTAGTTCTCTTTTGTCTTAACTGGTTCAGTGGTTCTGCAATATCTGCCACCTGCTGTATGAATGTTCCATACCAATTACAGAGTCTGGGATCCGTCCTAAATCCCGCCCCAAAAAATCCCGCATTGTAAAATCCCGAAAAAAAAATCCTGACTGGTTGAAATACAGACAAACCAAAATACTGACTGACTGAACACAGGAAAATCAAGACTTAAATGGATGCAAAGAAAAGTACGGACCAACCTTAGGTGAGAAGAATTTCAATGGAGATCCCGAGTTGTCTCTCACACACACACACACACACACAGAGTCTCTCTGTTTCCCTCCATTCACTGGTTATGGGATTAAAATGTGATCGCGCTTACCGCAGTCAGCCACAGAGCCTTCCATGGTGGCAGCTGATTTTTTTTGAGGAGGCCGAAAAAGCAGGATCGCTCAGATCCCAGATAGATTTTGTACAGGCAGTGCTATTTTATTAAAATGAAAATGGCAGGACTTTTGCTCTGGCTTCAGGAGCATTATATGCAGGACTTTTTTTTACGGGCAAAATCTAGTACTGTAAACCTGAATTTGAACTGTAGCACCATACCTTGCTTACTCTTACCCGATATCAGGCTCCCTCAGAATCAATTCCAGCCTGACTCTTTCTACAGGTCTTTTGTTTCATTATTTATTGCAGACTAGTATTAGTGGTACCAGAATCAATTCAGTACTCTTGTGTCACTTTGCCTCTCTGATACAAATTGCTACAAGGAACTTTATTTATTTAACACTGCTTCATTATTTACTGCAGTATTATGGTACCTGAATCAATTCTAGCCTGATATTTTTTGTTGTATGTACCAGTACCTATCACCAAAGTACATTATTACACTATTACACACGGGCGGTATTTCGGCACTCGGGATTACCAGCAGTCGGTAAAATTTTAATTCGGGAAATTGTAATCGGTCTTTTCGTGTTGATACTTTTATCGGGTGGGATTTAGTACCTAACCAACAGAGTCTAATAAATCTCTATATGTCTTTTACTCTCTTAAGTTGTGGAAAATATCTAATCACTTGAACTGTTGTTAGTTCTGGCAATATTCCTCCATCTGTAACAACACATCCCAAAAACTTTATTTCTGTTGCTAGGAAATCACACTTTTCTTGTTTGATGGTGAGTCCATGACTCTTCAGTCTCTGTAACACTTCTCTTAAATGTTCCCAATGTTCTTCAACTGACTTAGAATAGGTGATCACATCATCCATATAGGCAAACAGAATTTGTACTGTATACCACGCAACACTTCATCCATCACCCTTTGAAATGTTGTAGGTGCATTTTTCAATCTGAATGGCAATACTGTAAATTCATACAGTCCCTCATAAGTAATAAAAGCGGTTTTGAAACAGTCTTGTGTTTCGACTGGTATTTACCAATACCCACTTCTTAAATCTATTGTGGAGAATATTTGTGCTCCGGTGAGCATATCAGACACATCCCTCATGTTCTTTATAGGATAAGCATCATCAACTGTTACCACATTCACCTTCCTGTAATCCACATAAAATCTCATAGTTATATCTTTCTTGGGCACCAATACCATTGGCGACGACCATACAGATAATGACGGTGGAATAATTTCTTCTTGTAACATCTCGTGTATTTGTCCTTTGACAATCACTCTTTGTTCTGGTGAATAGGCTTATGGTCTGCTCCGAATTGGCTGTGTGCTTCCGGTATCAATTGCATGTTATATTAAGGTAGTTTGTCCCACTGTCTCTGTGACCACTTCAGGAAATTCTCTTAGAATATGCTCCAATTGTATCTCTCTGTTCTCTGTTTGTTCATCCAGACCCTCTAGACATTGGGCTTGCAAATGCGCTGACACCCTGCAATATGTCTTCTGATTCCATGGCAATGACAGTTGATACAGTATCTGCAACTCTTCTGATATGGCTTCTTCTGATAGTTCGAGTTTCTCTTTATCGTCTTCCATCTCCATTACCTCTGGTATCTCACGTTCAACTTTCTCTGAACTCATAACCTTTTTGTTTGCTATGTCGATTACCAACTTCAACTCTTTGAGGATGTCAGTTTCAATGATGACCTCTGAGACAGCTATATCGAAGATAACTGCTATTCCCCTCCACAGCATGTATCAAATGCTTAGACTGACTTCTGTTTGTCCCCATGGACTATATGACTCTTCTGATGCTAGAGTAAGCTCCATCTTCAGCTTTCTCTCAAACCATAACCATGACTCTATATTCTGCATCAACACAGGTTTTGTGATAATAGTACTAGTAGCTCCAGTATCTACCTGGCCTTGAACTTCCATATCTCCCAATTTCCCAGGCAAATACAGTAAATTTGCACTTGTAACTGTGGTTACCACCTCTGTAGCTTTCTTCTTTTCTATGGTCTGCTCAGACTTTGCTTTCTCCTCGTCCTTCATCAAGGTAGTTGCTGCTCTATTTTCAGGTTGCTCTGCTTTCTTCTTTGGACAGTCTGGTTTCTTATGTCCCAATTCATTACTACCATAGCATCTGAGTTTGAATCTATTCCTTCTTCTAGGTGAATATGATCTCTGCCATGCATTTATTGAAGTACTTTGTGTTATTTATCTCCGTGGTTCAGGACCTCGCTCCTGAAATCTCTTGGTTCTTTCATAATGACTATTCTCTGCTGGCTTTACTTGACACAGATTCTCATGTAAGGTTCTTCATTTTTGGATGAGCTCTTCAATGGTTCTTGGCATGACACACATAAGCAAATTCTGCCATTCTGTCTGTAGTGTTCCAACAACAAATTCCAAAATCTCTCTCTCTCGCTCTCTCTGTCTCTCAAGCTCTTGGATATAAGCATTTGTAAATATCCCATTTGTCTAAGACCAGCATACCCAGTTGATCTCCAGCCCTCTACGGATGATCCAGCTCTCCTTTTAGGTATTGCCTGTTTTGACCCTTTTCATAATATTCCAGAAATTGAACTCTGCACTGTCAATCTAATAACTACTCCTGCTTGTTGCTCCATGATTTACTTGCTACACCTCTCATAGCTCCTTCAAAATGCTGCATCTGCATATCCTGTGGTACTTTCACTTGTCTCAATGTTCTCTCAAAGGTTCTTAGAAACTCTAAGGCATCTCCTTTACTTTCTCCTCCAAACACTGGAAAATTGCTTCTGACCCATGGCACAACAATAGGAATGATTAGCGTTGTCACACTCTCATACCCTTACAACACATTTTCTTATTTCTGTGGTGTTTCCTGACTTCCACCTCGAAATTTTTGCACTTCAGGTGTTTCATTTCTTTTTGATGGACCTGCATTTGGCGTACTTCTCTTCTTCCTGGAGTTAAACTTAAATTCTGTGTTCTGTTCATGACTCAATCTATAAATACTTCTAATTTCCTTTCCATTCTCTTCTCAAACTCTTCTACATCAAATTATATCTTTTCCACTGGCGTTTCTCTAAAACCACCTCTACCAAATCCCACAGACATCCTTGTGATTCCTCTCATTGGCAACTCAGTACTTCTTGGCTTGACCTCCGGTACCTCCACCAAAGGAAAATTTGTTCTGAACACCACCACTGTATCTAGACCATGTGTTTCCTCTAAACTCTGCAGAGGCTTGCTTGCTTGTTTTACCCTCCTCTCATCTTAAGGGATCAAGTAACAGAGCTTTTGGTACTGCTGCAAGATCGCTGTGGAATTCTCTTCCACTTTATATACGTGCAGCCAGCTCGGTGGAAGCCTTCAGTGCCTCTTTAAAGACTCTACTTTCTGAAAAAGCCTTTAGTTTTATTTAAAAATATCTGATCTTACCTTTTGGGGGTATTGTTTTTATTGTAAAGTGCTCTGAGCCCCTGGATAGGGCGCTACATAAATACAATTTGCCTTACCTTGCCTAAATTCCTAAGTCCCTCATTCTGGCCAAGCATTGCCAAGAGCCTCTGATTCATATCAGCTTTTCCATTTCCCAGGTGAAAGATCCGCTTCTCAGGTGTTAAGGCTGAGAAAAGTAGAGCCAACTTCACTGAAACTCTTTCCTCATACTCACTAGTGGTTTCACAAGAAATCCAGCCCTTCAGTGTCAGGTGTAACACTAAAGTTCCTGTGTGCAAAAAAAATTTAAAACTTTCCAACCCAATTCAAAACAAACAAAATTTTAGGATATTCCATGGTTAGACATAACCTGGAATAAGTCAGTCTTGCTGTTGTGTTAACCTTTACACAAGCAATAGGCACTTCCACAGCATAGCTTCACTGATGGGAGCTAACTATGTAACATATACAGACACACACACTCACCAGGGTCACCTAGATGGAGTGAGGTAGCTGTGCCAGCAGTTATTTGCTATGTAGATGCAGCACTTTCACATGGGTTGACTGGGTTGTACCACCAGTAAGTTTCTTGCCTCTCTTACCACCTACAACCACTGACAAGGTACACACAGAAACCTTTACAATTACCTCCCCAACTAGGCAGCTGCAGAACCTGTATGGAGAGAGAAAGGGGCTGCGCTGGACTTGACTTGTAGGAGACCACAGGGAAACTGTGAGACTTGCGCAACCTGCAGCACAACTCTGACACATTTTCAAAGTGAAAAGAAGGTAAAATTTGACTGACTGTCTGCAATGTACAGAAACAGTTGAATTTTTTAAAAACATTTTAGCATTCAAACAAATCACAGAATCACTTTAAAATTATTGCATCAAACAATGACACTTCTCTTACTGCATCACAATATTCACAGTTCTATACCTCCTGGCCCCTGGAGCCTGTAGGTTATACACTAGCCACTAGCCCTGCAATATTCCACAACACGCCCAGCACTAGGCCACACCCCGGACCTCTGTTGCTGTACATAAATCTTTACTTCCCTTAAGGGTGTCTAGTGGCTACTAGGCTATACCCACCTCAGTCAGCCCACTCACCCCTTAAAAGTCCAGATACCCTTCCCTGGTATCTATTACTGTACCTCACACTTTACAATATTTATCACTCTATGTTTTAATACTTTACACAGTCACATTTACTGTATTAGTATTGCATAACATCACACATTTCCCATTACACAATACACTTCACCCCTAGTCTCTCAGAAATAACACAGTCCTTCAGTATCTGGACAGTAGTCCTTGTAGTTAAGAAGGATATCCATACATAAAACACAGATGAGTGTCACTCTTGAACTAGTCTCTAGCTGCAAATTAAATTGTACTGTACCATATCCCTTTAGCTGTGAGGAAAATGATGTTTTCTGCACCCATGGAGCTTGGCAGACAATTGCTGGTGTAATCGAGAAGGCACCTGGCAATGTAGGCATTGCTGACCTTCTTTTGCTGAAAACTGGAAACTTGAGGGAAAAAATTGGGGTACGAAAAGCAGCAGGCTTCCTATACGCTGGCCCTGCTCTCACTGACTGCCCTGCTGTCCCTAGCACTGTGATACAGCTGATCCCCTATATCTATTACATTAAAGTTGAGGGATGGTCCCCCAGACACTATCAAAAAGGTAGGCCTCTGTAGGCTGGACTCCTTCTGGTCTGGTCCCTTCATATCACTCTCCCTGCTCAAACTCCCTGCAGCTGAGCTGTGCAGCTCCTTTTATAATCTCTGAGCATTCCAATTGCCCCAAATCCTGGTCTGTGAGTGGACACAACCCTATTCCAACTCTCAACACCGATCACAAATGTCCCTTACTTGGAATCCTGCAGCAGCATAAGCCACAATGAAATCCAACTTTTGAATCCTAACTGCTCTCTCTGAACATTCCGAGGCTGCCTTGTTCTGTGATCCTGGACTGCACATTTTACCCAGACAGAGAAGAGATGGGCTAGCCAGGACCGTTCTGGGGTTGCAGCTGGTTGGGGCCCTGTGATGGAAAACACAACATGCACAGTACACAATATTTGTAATCCGGAGCCAGAGGGCTTAGTTCGTAAAGGAAACAAAACAACAAGACAATCAGATGACACACTCAGATTAAGCTGTTGTTGCAGGGAGCTACCCTGGTATTTACTCACAATACCCAAGACTGGACATAGGCTGGACAAAAAATCGAGACTGCAGGTGGTTGATCTGGAATGCCAGGAGAAGCCGGGCCTACACAAATCACAGAGGCGTCCCTCCTGTTCAAGTGTGGAGCAGGGGGCTGATCCCCAGGCAGGTCTCTCATCGATGGCTTCTCTGTGCAGTGGGTAGTCTGGCTGGACCAGTCTGGCAAGACCCAGACAGCATGGAGACAAATTCGGATGCAGTCCGTTTTGGGCTGGATACAGCTTCCAGCAAGCAGAACACAGTTCACACAGTGGGGAACTAACTCATGTCCCACTAGCAGCTCATAGCACATTTACATGTAAGGGAATTCTACTGTACCAGGCAAAGAGCTTTCCGGTCCCAATCGCAAAGTCTCTGCACACACCGGGAGCTTAGGGGTAGCTGGAACTCCTGACAGGCCGATCGCATTCAGCAAAATCTTCGGTGTTCTTCAGGTTGAGCCTGGTCCACTTCAGTAGCTTACTTTAGTCACACAAACTTGGATTTAGTCAAAAATAATTCTCTTCTCTCCCTCTTGGGAGCAGCAGGCAGACATGCAAGCCAAAAAATCAGCCCTTTCACAGTTTTCCCATGCGAATCCACTCAGGATTGCTGCTCAAAATACACTTGAGCTCTTCTCATTTCACTTCCCAACTCAGAACTAACTGAAAACTGCAAGCAGCCCGGGACTTCCCCAAGATCCAAAAGATTTGGTTGGCTGATTTGGCTGTCAGTCAAAGCAAGAGCTCCCTCTTCAGTTGCAAAGAAGGAACAAAAAAAAACAACCTCCAAACTACAGTTCCTACAGATTTTGAATTCAGACAGCTTCTGTAGTCTGGCTACATTTTAGGTCCCACCAGAACTGATTGGTCCAATTTGCAGTCCAGGACCAAGATAGTGGAGACAAACAAAACAGTCCTTGCTACAAAGAAAGCAGGTTAGACAAACTACATTATCATGATCACTCTAAATTATTTTCAGCAAATACTTACATCTTTCAACAGAACTCCATCTCAGATTACTTATGCTGCAATCAAGCAGCTCTTAAAGAGAGAGTACACAGAGGCTATACAGGCTCTGGTAATCACATTTATACTGCTAAAACGCAGGGCACCAGCCTGGCAGAGAGCATTTAGGCAAGCTCAAGGAAGACTTTTTGGCAACCCCCATTTGTACGGGGGTTACACCTACTTCACAATGTCTACACATTTCCACACGTATCTGGTGAGAAAGTTCACTTTCTCAGCTTTCTCCTGAATTTTTCTTTTAGAAATTCACCCATCAGAACCCAGAGCTGCTAAAGCTTGACGTTCATATACTATACAAAAAAATCACATATTTTGCAGTGACTCTTCCCCACCGTCTAGAAGTACATTTCTATGAAAATGACTCATTTCTCCTTTAAAACTAGCTTTTGCAGTAGTCTGCAGCTTGGTCTGTTTACATATTCGTTCTTTTCTCCCAGACTCCTCCCTAGAGCTGTTCCATAGACTCCTGTAACACCTCCTGCCTGAAATCTTACACCCTTTCCTGGCTCCCCCCTCCATTCTGCCTCCCTGCAGCAGGGAGCCTAATTTACAGTCACTCCACCTTCCCAGGTCAGCTACTCCCCTTTCCTGACTCTTAATTCACAAATAAACAATTTCCCCTTTAGAGCACATATAACTGTGTATTCCTACTAAGTTTGGTAAAATTCTGACAAGAAGTGGCTTGGCAGCACTCCTTTATAAAAAGGTTTGCATATTTTCATTTTTATTTTATTTGTGTTTATTAGTTTGCCATAAGCATACAGAAACGATAAGCAAAATCCTTATATATGGTAGTAGGTAGAGTAATACAATAATCATTGCACAGTAGAAACTGATGAAATACAATACACAGTAGCCGTATATTCGTGAACAATAGGAAGGGGGGATCCCCGAGAAAAAAGCTTTCAACAAGTAATAGAAAAAAGAAAAGGTTTTATTAACCCTCTTCAAAGGCAAAGGGTATTTATGTAGGGAGAGCATGCAGGTATTGGGTATGACATACAGTCTGATGATTGCTATTTAAACCTATTTAAACACAGGTAAAAAAATAGCAGTAGTGACCCCCATTTGAAACTCTCTGTCTCCCTCAACTGAATCGTAAATATGAAAAAAGTGAACGTGAAATTGTTGTAATCCACACAGCACAGTGTTACACGGCACCTGGATACTTAAAACTGGTATTGCTGCTGTCAGAAATATGAAGTAAAGCTGGACAAATTACAGCCCAAACTCTGCTACAATGTGCATAGGACTGGAGAAAAACAGGTAGGGTCCCAAAAATGGTGGTCAACCACCTATGGCCAAACCGTGTCTGCTTTCCTGTAAAACTGAAAGTTGCAAAGTAAGCATTACCATCCCACTAGTCTAAAACCAGCCCCATCATCTTAACACCTTGTAGAACAGAACATGCCCTGTTTCCAGGGGAAAAGAAGTTAAACTTTTTTTTTTAGTTAATCCTTTTTCTCCTAGGCCCCTGGTCTTCCTTACCTTATACACATCCTGGCATCTCCCTTAGGTCTTCCGGCCGCCGTCCCGAGGAACTCCCCACTCTTATTCGGGCCCCACAGCTTCTACCCCCATGGCGGGGTGGTGGAGAGTCCCCCCTATACTCCCCACCTGAACAGGATCCAGTAAGTGCTGCATGCCCTCGGAACCGGGAGCCCCCTCCGGATACGGCCATCATACTACCACGACCAGGTGCCTGATTTCCTTTATTCTGGTTTCCCCTCTGATGCTTGTGGTGTGCAATGACACCAAGGGACAGGAGCATGCAGGCTACCGCACGCACTCCTTCCTGGCATCTACCCCATCATGTCCCCTTAAGACTGCTACTGCCACTGCATCACCCCCAGCCAATGCTAGAGGCCACCAGTGCACTGATAGCAGCACACCCCCCTCCCCGGAGAAGGAGACCAGTCCTACAGATACTCACTTCTTCTCCTCCCCTGCCAACCCCCGACAACCCGGGCTCGTTCCTGAACCCGGGTCGCCAGTGTGGCGCGAGGTGTGGTGTCCAGCACCTCAACCCTCAGTGCCACCGGGCTGGCTAAGAAGTTAAACTTTTAAACAACAACTTTTGTTCAGGCTTAAAGTCCAGTGTAAGCCAATCTGGTGATGCTGAGGGTTGAGGTGCTGGATGCCTCACCTCGTGCCATGCTGGCAACCCAGGTTCGGGAATGAACTCAGGTCATTGGGGCTCAACAGGGGAGAGAGGGGGATTGAGCATCCAGAGGACTGCTCTCTCCTCTTGGGGTGGGTACTGGGGATCGCAACGCTCACCAGCAGCCCCCGATGGAGGTTGGGAGCCCTGCACGAGCATTGCCAATATTGGTGACAGAGCAGTGGCAGACATCCGCACGCAGGTGCTTGGACGTCATTGCACATCTGCGCTCTGAGGGAGTAACACCAAGAAAAAACTTCAGTGAACCAGAGGAGGTGAAGGAGACCAATGCCCACATCCCGCTGTGGATCAACCCTCCACCAGATCTCCTGGCTCCCTCACCCAACACAGGGCCGTCCCTCTAATCAGAGACAGACCGCCAGGTAGGCGAGGCAGGCCCTTCCCTGAGGGGTGATCCGGGGGCTGGACGAGTCCGTGCGGCTGGGGGAGACAAGTAGGAGGAGGGTTTCAGGCTGGGAGTAGAGGCAGAGGTCGCATGGGTACTCTGGAGAGATGCCCTGGTCCTACCGGAGAATAAATAGAGTATTAAAAAACAAATTCAGTGTAGCACAGAATTATAGACGCTTAGTCCCCTTCCTATTCAGACTGCATGCCTCCCATCTCAGTCGGCCTGGCTGCATATTCTGCCTCAGTCTATTGAATCCATCGACCCACATTTTGTGGGTCAATAAACTGCCAGGTTTTACCCCCATATGTGATGCGCAGCCTGGCCAGGAGTAAAAATTTATGTGCAATCCCCAGATCCTGGAGATATTGATGGGTGGCATCAAAATGTTTCCTTCAGGCTCAGATCTGAAACAAAAGGTCGGAGTAGAGCTTCACATCTGACCCATTGATTGCCAGTGGGTAGACCACACATGCTGCAGATATTAGGATAACTCTGATCTCTGAGTCAGCAGCCCTCAGCAGACTGGTATGGGGCTGTGATGGTGTCTGTGGTTGGACTCTGAGATTAGCCCGATAAGACGTTTTCAAAACTGACCAGTCAAACCCCTCTGATACTGTTAAGTGTTGTTGGAGCCATGCCTGGACATAATTCAGCAAATGTGTCCCCTCAATGCCCTCCGGGACACCAATGATATGAATATTGCCAGATCTTATTTCATTTTCAAGTGCCTCTAGGCAACCCCGAAATTGCCCATCTTCTTAAGTGAGGGTAGTGATTGCTGTGAGAGCTGTCATGGTCCACTTATCAGACTTGGCAATGGAACTAGTAAGCTACTGAGTCGCAGAATCATGCGATTCTAACTTCCGCAAAGTTCTTTCAGTCTTGGAGTCCATGGCCCACATGAATTCCAGCATCGTCTGCCATGGAGGCTCCAAAGAGACAGAGGGCCGTTGGTTCCCACAGAACCAGAGAATTCTCTGGCCTTACTGTTGGCAGGCAGCAGCCCTTTGATGATCCAGGCTGCTGTGTCTTTGGGTGACCCATGGCACATCTGATATTAACATTCACAGCAGAGTGTCAAACAGCTATTTATGCTGTGCAAAAAAATAAAAGTTCACTTTAAAAAGTACGTTTATCGTAATAATGCAGTCGGAGTGCAGAGAGCTCTTGTGAATGCATCCTGCCTGGAAGATGGCTCCAGTTTGCATATTTTCTGCAGTTTAAAATAGCTTCTCCATTTTGAAATGTAACCACCCCTACCTTTCTGTCTGCACACCCACTCGTAAGTGGTGCTGCCCAAGGGATATAGGTTGGCGCCTGGGTTTGTGGTTAGAACTGGCTTGGCAAGTGGTGCGGTGCCTCCACCTATGGTGATTCTTATAGCAGCATTCTGCCAGGGTGTTTCCCCACAGGAAATGAAATACAGCCCCCTCCTTTGGTGACAGGTAGAACAAAATACATTCCCCTCCCCAATTATCACTCTAAGCATGCACATATTGTACTACACAATAATGCGAATAATTTAGTAATTGCAGTAAAATAAACAAGGGGGTTTATTTGGGGTCTGGATAAGGGGATAAGGAGATAAGGAACAAGGAAAGCAAAGGTTAGTAAAACATTCAACAAAACCTTATAATAAATACTGTAAGCAGACAGAATAATCAGATACCACAGTACTTTACAACTCAGTATTCCGTTTCCCCCACTGGTGCACCAGTTAACCCCAC
Organism: Neoceratodus forsteri; assembly: GCA_016271365.2. Taxonomy (NCBI): domain Eukaryota; kingdom Metazoa; phylum Chordata; order Ceratodontiformes; family Ceratodontidae; genus Neoceratodus; species Neoceratodus forsteri. Next base: position 1,419,642,342 of record CM028129.1, read on the forward strand.
AGTCCCTATGGGAGCCCCCAAATACCTTGTGTGCACACTGAGGAGTTGCAGGTCTGTGACTAGTAGACACTGGGGGCAGCACCGTTGCAATGGTTGGATGGTGCACATGCAAAGTACAAACTACACCAGGGGTTGTAGGAATACAGTTTATCCTGGCTGTAACAGTTGATATGGGCATAGCTAAGGTCGCGCAGGAAACCCAGATGGAAAATGACCTAGCTAGCTAGCTGAACAGTTAGAAAAGTATTTGTTTGGGTAAAACCCAGTATTCACAACCTTTTGGTGATGAGGAGATGCAGGAGTTGGGGGACATCTCCCCTTGCAGGCAATTTGGAAGAACAGGTAGAACTGGCGTGGATGCAGACGATGATAATCTTCACCCCACAGAGGGACTTGTCTTCACCCACCTTGGCAGTAGGCAGGTCGTTGTCTTAACCCCAGAGAGGGATTTTTCTTCGCCCACCTTGGCAGTAGGCAGACCGTCATCTTCACCCCACAAAGGGACTTGTTTTTACCCACCTTGTAGGTAGGCCAGCAGTTGAACAGGCAGGCAGGACCTCCGAGCTTATGTCCCCTGGCAGGAATCACAATCTCTTGTGTAAGGACAGTGAGGCAGTAGATTTTGTTACCTCACCCAAACTCAGAAAAACTACTTCTTTCAGCAGTCAATGATATCTGGATTGCCAAATATCACCAGTTCAGGCAGGCTGAGGTAAATCCCCTTGTCTCTGGGATTTACCAGATCATTGGCAATGAATTCTGAAGTCCTCAGTTTGATTTGGCACAAACGAAATGTCTCATGGCTATGACAGCAGCAGGAGCTGTCAAAATCAGTTGTTTCTTCTTCAAAACTCTCACAGAAAAGACCCAGGGTCAAACTGTCAACCCCAGAATGTTTAATTTGAATATCAACACCTCATTGGTCCACCTTAGTCTCTAGCTCCACGCTGTGATTGGATGTACTGCAGCTACCAATAGGACTCCACGCAGTCTTCAAGCAGACCTCAGCAAAGATGGCTGCCCTCAGACAGTACTTGCTCATCTCAGTCCATTACAAATAAAAGTACACAGTCTTGGCAGCATCTGGCTGCATGGCTAGGACCCTTCTGGTGGTCACTTGGGCCAGGGGGCACTTTGGGGGGACAGGAGCTCCTTCAGAAGCTCCTTTCTGTGGGCTCCCCAGGAGGAGCTGTCTCTGAAACATGGCAGTCCGGCCACTGAGCATCATGGGACTTGTACTCTCAGCGGCCATATTGTCCCCGTACTCCCTGACCCACTGGAGGCATGGATTGGGTTGGGGATCTTCTTCAAAAGTTTTATTTTTTCTTCATTTGGTTCCTCCCAGACCCCTTTGCTGTCCAATGGGGCTGGGGAGAGAAATTGTAAGTGGAGCTTCTGCCGCGGTTCCTCACAGTTGCTCTAGGGCACTGAAACAATCTTGTGGCCTTCTCTCCTGGCTCCCTGCCCTGCTGTGCAGCAGTTCTCGGGGGCGGGGGAAGCAAACTCTCTGGCAGCTCACTGGCCGTATCCTCTATCGGGCGCATGAGGCACTGAAACAGTCTGTAGCGCTCCCCAGCCCTGGTAGCAGTCCAGGATTGGGCCGAGGCAGCGTGGAAGCAAGCAGCTTGCTGGCCGCACGGACTGGGTGCTCAGAGGTGCCACAGCACAATTAATCTGTTCCCTGGTCCCGTTGTAGTCCAGGAGTGGGCCGGGGAGCAAAGAAACAAACAGCTGGCTGCAGGAGCTTTGGGAGGCAGGAGGACTCGGTGGCCCTCAGGTAAGTTCCAGACTTGGGAGGGGGGTTACAGAAATGCTAGCTAGATTCAATTAGCTCTATTTTTAAAATGCTGCATTTTTGTAGTAATTCACATACATAACCATGTCCCTTGGACCAAGTACTAGCCACCTGTGGCTTTACTTTTTGAATTTCATTTATTTCAATGTGTATTTTTGTCATGTGTTTACTTGTAGTGCATTTGATCTCTGGAGCAGCCTCCTGCCACTCTAAAGTGGTGCCTGGCTTGCGCTGACACTTCTGTGAATGGGACTGTCCTGTTCTTACTTCTGTGCCCCTTTATTTCAATTTCATATTTAAAATGACTGCAGCCAGTCCCTAAAATCATTATCCTGGTGTTTGTCACCTGCCATCTATTTTTTAATGTTAACTATCTGGCCTCCTTGCCAGTGAGAGGAGCACTCAATGCGACTCACTTTCTGAGAGAACGCTCTTCTGGCAGTGCCCTAGTCTGCTTCATGACCACTGTTGCAGTTCTCTCCAGCTGTAGAAGGCAGCTATGAGGGGACTGTCCTTCAAGCTCAATAGCACTTCTCCTGTGAAGCCGACGCTCAGCTCTCTCTCTCACATTACTCTGCTCTTTGGGTGTCATACGCCTCGCTGCCACTCTGCATTCAACTCTGTAGCAGTCTGCAAAATCACTTAATAATGGCACAGGATTGTATTTTTATTAAATAATAAACTCTCCTTGAACTGACTATAATGATGCTGCCCCCATTTTACCACTGGACCACCAGGGTTAATATTTACTAGCCAGGGAAACTATTCACCAGCCCATGGCTGTTACTGTGAAAACAGTTAAATGTATTTGTGAGTACTTTATTAAGGAGGCAGAATCCTATCTCTCCCCTTCTTAGCTTACTGATTACCCTTGCACTACTAATATCCTCACGTGCGCCCACCTTCCTGAATTATTTATTTTATTTATTATTGAGATCAGAATTACAACCCTTTGAGTCAGAGACTCATTTGCAAAGGCGCCACGTCCAGGTTAGAACAAAACAAAGTGGTATAACTAACATACTAACAATGGTAGTGAATAGGAAACAGTGGTAGAGTACAAGTAACAGAGCAGAGACTACTGTGCATACATAATGTGCTGGTTACAGAGGAGTAGCTGCAATGGGCAAGTTGCCCTGAGTCAAAATAATAATTGGTGGTTATAGAGGAGAAGTCACGATGGGCAAGTTGCCCTGAGTCGAAATAAGTAAGTAGTGGTACAGTTAATAGGCAGTAGCAACAAAGGCATTGAGTAATTTTGATGGACAAATTGAATCAAAAGGATGAGGGTGGTCGATCAGTTGCAATCACAGTTACTGGAGGAAATGATATTCTACAGGATCCACCATCTCTGTCTCTGTAGTGGTGGAACCTAGCCTTGAATCCACTTCTAAGTGACCTAACTTCACTGAGGTACCCATTTTACTCTTCTAGTGGAACAGTCGTTCCACGACTGTTACAGTTTCACTGGAGTGGTGATCCATGGCAGCATGGCATTGTAATACTAAATCACTGAAGCAGTGATCCATGGCGTTGTGTTGTTGTAATAGTAAATCTACACGTAAACTTGAAATTTCACTGGAGCGGTGATCCTTGGCATTGTGTTGTTGTAATAGTAAATCTACACTTAAACTTGAAATTTCACTGGAGTGGTGATCCATGGCGTTGTGTTGTTGTAATAGTAAATCTACACTTAAACTTGAAATTTCACTGGAGCGGTGATCCATGGCGTTGTGTTGTTGTAATAGTAAATCTACACTTAAACTTGAAATTTCACTGGAGCGGTGATCCATGGCATTGTGTTGTTGTAATAGTAAATCAACACTTAAACTTGAAATTTCACTGGAGCGGTGATCCATGGCGTTGTGTTGTAATAGTAAATCTACACTTAAACTTGAAATTTCACTGGAGCGGTGATCCATGGCGTTGTGTTGTTGTAATAGTAAATCTACACTTAAACTTGAAATTTCACTGCAGCGGTGATCCTTGGCGTTGTGTTGTTGTAATAGTACATCTACACTTAAACTTAAAATTTCACCGGAGCGGTGATCCATGGCATTGTGTTGTTGTAATAGTACATCTACACTTAAACTTGAAATTTCACTGGTGCGGTGATCCATGGCGGTGTGGAAATTTCTGGCTGTTGTGCCGAACCTTCCTGTGGTGAACCTTCCGGTGCCATATTTACCTACACCCGTGCCAAGTGATCGGCGCGCCAGGAGCTTGTGGCATTCTCACTGCTCTGAAAACTGAACTTGCACACTCAAAATAAGGAGACTGGACCTCAGAATGTGGGACACATCCTCAACCAGGGAGACACAAACTCAAAACACAGCGGAAACCATTGCCTTTACTAGAACAAAGTTTATTTTTGGATTTAGCTTCTGAGAATATTATGCATTCTGTCTTATTTTATAGCAGGCAATGCCTTTTCCAAGCGAGAGAGCAATTCTGAGGCATGAAATGAGCGACCTCCATCATAATCAGGGGGTCAGACTCTGAGAGGTATATCCATGTCACTCATTTCAGTGAGAAAAGGTTGAAAGGTATTATCCCAGACAGATCATGCTAGATCATTCAGATTTCTGAATGTGAAAGGGACACTGTCAACCTGTTTCTCATCATATTATTTCTAGTTAAAAATGTTACAGTTTATGATTGCTTACCTTCTCTAATATTCATTGATGTTGCTGTTTGTTTTGTCTCTGTTCATGTTTAGTAGAACTGAAATGCATGCTAGTGTATATTTATAAACAGTCTTGTTTTGTTTACAATCCTGGATCTGTTCTTACTGCATAATTCCTGAGTATTACAAACACTCCCAAATAGTGCAGTCTCTCATGAGGCAGTAGCCTTCTAAATTCCCACTGCATCATGAGGTGCTAGACTGTGTTGTGGGTGTTCCCAAGTCCAGGAAAGATGCAGTTGGAGCTGATAATTAAGCAATAAGTCATGAAAGGGTGTGTGTTAGACACTTTAACACCTGGGAGGCGTGGTGGGCACGGGGCCACCGGCCGAGTCTCATCCAACCTACCCTGGCAAGTGTGTCTAACACACAGACCCTGGAGTGGCTTATTGCACTTATGAAATGGGCATCTACATTTCAGATGCATTTAAAAATTAAAATTATTAGGATTAAGTAACAAAAAGGTGATTTTTGGGTCTTTATTTTAAATAAAATAGTTCCTCCGCCTGGAATTTTTTTTTTAGACTTAAAGTTTGTCCTACTGTGGCCCCCATAGCTGTAGGAAGCAAGAGAAAAGCCAGCATACTGAAGGGCATGGCAGTACCTGTTATGGAGTACATGGAGCGGCGCAGTGTGGGAGCAACTGTCTGCTGTGAGAACGGAGCACTTGAAGACACATAAATAAAGGAGGATGGTATTTTTATTTTTTTGGTGACATAGTAGAGGCTTTTTTTTCAGTGAGGGGGCTTCAGGAAAGCGAGCCTATGATGCGGTGCTGCAGCAAAGCTTACGAGTCAGCCGGGTGACTGAGCGAGCAGGCGGGTTACGAGAGAACGATTGCGATTATGGCAGTTTTTTCCTTTTAAATGATGCAGGTTGTGCATTTCACCCTGGAGACTGGAAATGGCTCCACAATCCGCACAGGGGTTGTATACAGACCCCCGTCTCAGGGGGAGGAAATGGACAAGAAAATGACAGAAGGCATCCTTGGGATGGCAGAGAAAGGGGAGATATTGCTGATGGGGGACCTGAATATGCCAGATGTTAACTGGAGCACCTTTGCTGCAGCCACATCCAAGAGCAGGGCCATTCTCAATGCCCTGCAGGGGGCATGCCTCAAACAGCTAGTTTTGGAACCCACTCAGGAGGGAGCAATCTTAGACCTGGTACTCTCAAATGGGGACGGAGAGAGGATCTCTGATCTTGAAGTGGGGAGCCATCTGGGAACAAGTGACCACCAAACTGTGTGGTTCACAATAAACTTAGCTGTAGAGTCAAGCCACTCAAAAGTGAAGGTACTGGACTTCAGGAGGGCTGATTTTGTCAAAATGGGAGAGTGCCTCAGAAAAGCACTAGTAAACAGGCAAGAAGGTGGGGTGGAGCAACAAAGGGGAAACATCAAAACCGCCATCACAGAAGCAACAAGCCTTTGTGTTAAGCAAATAAACAAATCAAAACAAAACAAAAAAACACTATGGTTCTCAAAAGAAGTGGCGGGGAAGGTAAGGGAGAAAAAGATAGCATTTAGGAAGTATAAAGAAACACAGAAGGAGTAGGACAGAGAACTGTACCAGTTAAAGCAGAAGGAAGCGGGGAAAGCAGTCAGAATAGCAGAGGCCCAAACAGAGGAAAACATAGCCAACTCAGTTAAGAAGGAGGATAAAACCTTTTATAGGTACATTTGGGAGCAAAGAAAGACTAAGACAGGGATAGTGAGGCTGAATAAAGAGTAAGGTGGTTGGGCAGAGAGCGACAGTGAAAAAGCAGGGATACTGAACAAATACTTCTGCTCAGTATTCACAATGGAAAAGCAGGGCGAGATACCTAATCCAGTCAAAAGAAGCACTCTGGATAGGGGGGTTGATATTAGTCCTTTCACAGAAGAAAGGGCTCTGAAAGAACTCTTAGAACTGAGGGTGGATAAAGCAGTGGGGCCCGATGGGATTCACCACAGAATTCTAAAAGAGCTAAGAGAAGAAATAGTAACACCATTGACTACCCTTTTTAATAAATCATCGGAGGATGGTGTGGTACCTGAGGACTGGAGGAGGATGGATGTGATTCCCCTTCACAAAAGTGGGAGCAAGACAGAGGCAGGAAACCACAGACCTGTCAGTTTGACCTCAGTGGTACGGAAAATGATAGAATAATTTCTGAAAGAAAAAATTGTTAAGTACCTAGAGTCCAGTGGGGCACAGGACCCAAGGCAGCATGGAGTCATAGCAGGAAGGTCATGTCAGACAAATCTAATTGATTTCTTTGACTGGGTGACCAAAGTAGTAGACCAGGGAGGGGCTGTGGACATGGTCTACCTAGACTTTAGCAAGACATTTGACACAGTCCCACACAAAAGATTAATAAACAAATTAGCCAGCCTGGGAGTGGGTCCCATGGTTTTAGCCTGTGTAAAACACTGGCTGGACAACAGGGCACAGTGGGTAATAGTAAATGGAGTCCATAAAGAAGAAAGTGGGGTTACTAGTGGGGTACCGGAGGGTTCAGTACTGGGGCAGGTCCTTTTTAATGTCTTTATAAGTTACATTGAAGAGGGACTGGAAGGGAAAGTATGTCTCTTTGTAGATGACACAAAGATCTGCAACAGGGTTGATACGCATGGTGGGGTGGAAAGGATGAAAAGGGACTTGGCAAGGTTGGAGGAATGGTCAAATGTATGGCAGCTTAGATTCAATGCAAAGAAGTGCAAGGTAATGCACCTGGGAAAGAAAAACCCAGGGGAAGAGTACACAATGGGGGGTGAGATACTGACAACAACAAAAATGGAAAGGGACCTGGGAGTAGTCATATCAGATGACCTAAAGGTGGGCCAGCAATGTAAGAAGGCAGTAAGGAGGGCTGGGGGGATACTGGGTTGCATAGGCAGAGGCATCACCAGTAGAAAACAGGAAGTTGTTGGCCCTCTGTACAGACAGTTGGTAAGACCCCATCTGGAGTACTGCGTACAGTTCTGGAGACCCCATCTCCGCAAAGACATAGACAGGGTGGAGGCTGTTTAGGGGAGGGCAACCAAAATGGTGCAGGGTCTGCACCAGAAAACATATGAAGAAAGACTAAAGGAGCTTAAGATGTATAGCCTCGAGGAAAGGAGGCAGAGAGGGGACATGATAGAAACTTTCAAATGCCTCAAGGGAATCAACAAAGTCCAAGAGGGTAACATCTTTCAGAAAAAGAGATGTGCAAGAACAAGGGGCACTATTTGAAGACAGAGGGGGGACGGTTCAGAAGTAATGTGAAGAAGTATTTCTTCGCAGAAAGGGTTGTAGATGCATGGAACGGCCTTCCTGAGGAGGTCATAGAGTCAAAAACAGTGGGGAAATTCAAGAATGCATGGGACAGACATAAGGCAATTCTAGTCTCAGGTTATGTTTTTCAATAAAAAAACAAAGGTTAATAAAAAACAGATCAGAAATAGGGAAATACTAATGAGGAATGGGAAAAAATGGATAATCACAGATCAATATAAATATTTAGGTGTAGAGATTGATTATACTTTATCTTTCTCAGCTCATATTAATAATACAATAAAGAAAATTAATAATAAGATGGGGCACTATGTAGGTCTTCAAGGATATTAAATCTACAAACCTGGAGGTTAATTGCAAATCAATTAATAATGCCTGTATTAGAATATGGAAATATGGTGTATAATTTTGCGTGTCAAACACATTTAAATAAATCAGTCATATCATATAATCGATTGGCAAGATTTGTCCTGAACTGTAGCTATAATACTCATCATTGCATTTTGTATAAAGAGCTAAACTGGGACAGTTTATCAGTACAATTTAAAAAATAATATTCAGTATTTATCTATAAAATAATAAATGGGATGATTGATAGAAACATGGAATTGCCTTCTGTTAGTAAATATTATCCATATCTGTTAAGGGATGTAAAGCATGGAGGTTACACTTTTCCAAAAACTAATACAAGATATGGTACTATGACACTTGAGGCTCAGACTGCAAATATTTGGAATAATATTCCCCCTGAATTAAGGAAAGCAACTAAACTATCCCAGTTTAAATTAGGATTGAGCACTGTATTTTATGATGAATGTACTTGTTTTTAAAATGTGGATAAATGTGTTAGTTGTTGGTCTGATTGAAGATTTTTGTCTTGTATAATGTCAAAAATTATGTATCAGTTGTTTTATATAGTCTGAATTTTGTATGTTATATTGAATGTAATTTGTTCTTGACACAGGACAACTTTGAAAATAGGTCTATGACCTAAAGTTTGCTATCCCGTATAAAAATAAACAGTTTTACTATTACTACTACTACTAGTGGGGGGTAGGAGGAAGTAGGCTGCTGGTTAACTAGGATCTGCACCATATCCGTTAGGTAGGGAAATGGGCAACTAGGTGGGCCAAGTGGTCCTTATCTGCTGTCAAATTCTATGTTTCTATGTTATGTTTCATTTTAAGATGTGCAAGTGAGTGAGTGATGTTTCTTGGGTGGTTAGCTTCACAGTAAGGGTGCATACCTTGCAACTGTACCGTTCTGGCCGGTACAATACCGGATTTCTGACAGTGGTACTGGATCCAGGCTAGTTCTCTCTGTGTAGCGAATTTCAGTTGCCTGAGAAATATTTTATTTATTATTCAGTTCCCCGGCAAGGTCTGCTGCAGTGTGTGAGTGAGTGCAACTTACTTTAAGCACGGTGGCCCGAGAGGGAAAATGCTTAATTTTTGTAGGTCCCCTGCCCAATCTTGTCTGCTGCATAGTGAGCCACTGAGCACAAACATGGTGGTCCGAGAGGAGAAAACAAAGTGTGCATCCTGTCCCCATGGTAACCAACCACACTAACACGCACCATGCCTGTGACCCCCAGAAGTAGCTGAGCTGCTGCAGCCCTCCCTGACAGATTTGGCAGAAGTGTCTGTCAGCAATAGAGGAGTTGCCACTGAGCTGAGAAGCAAAAAATTGAATTTAGTGATGTCGGTCAGGTGTTTACTGTCCGTACCACAGCATTCATCCGGCTGTGAAAGTAAACAAGCAAGTTCTTCTTGTTTAATTCTTCTGAGTGCTTAAGTTTTAATTAGACTTTTAGTCTGATCTCCGTCGGGTCTGGTGCATGACCATGGAGACATCGAGAGCCCCAGATAGCCACTGCTGTAGCTGAAGACTGCTGAACAGCGAAGTTCAGGACTGCCTGGCCACTGCTGCTGCTGCTTCTTGTTGTGTACAAAAGTTTACTGGCTGGCAGTCTGCAGGATCTAGAAAGTGCAGGGGTGGCCACAGCAGCAGCAACCGCCTCCAGAGGAGCTGTCAAAACCGGACATCAAACCCACGGTGAGTGGTGAGTTGGGGGGTGTGCAGGTGTTGCATGAGACCTGGGTTCAGAGTGACCCAAAATCTTTTACATACAGGGATAGTGGAGGTAATGAGCTAACTGTCTGGTGAGGGAGTTTTAGAAAGCATGTCTCACTGTATTAACAATGAAGGTGGTAAATGTAATGAAGGGAGAGGTGTGTGTGACAAGGAATCGATATTTGGGAACCATACTTAGCCATTAGGAATAGTCATGTACCCAAATGTGGGGCAGCACCAGATATCAGCTGGAGATCCTTAGAACTCTTTAAAAATGTACTGGCATGTCTGTCCTTCTGTCTTTCTCTGTCTCAGTGCTAACAGAGAAATCTGGGACTATTACAGTACACAAATACCTTTTAACTGTCTATTATATAGAGGATAATGGCTAACATATAGGTGATAACCATGCTGTAATCACCTTGAGTTGTTGCTAGGGCAGCAGTAAACCTCAAGAGCACAGCTCGAGAGGTTTACTGTAGTCCTAGCAACAACGAGAGGTGATTGCACTGTGGTTAGCACCTATGTGTTAGCCATTATCTTTTGTAGTGTATTTGGCTGCAGTTCATGAAAGATGAGGAAAACCAAAGTTGAAAAAAAAAAAAACATCCGGTTGACCCATCGAGCTCAAGGTGGCATAAGTGACAGGGGAATTGTGGGAGGTTGTGCTGCATTTGGCGAAGACATCCGGAGTAGCAAGAGGAGCTTCGTGGTGAAAACAGCAAGGTATCTAAGCGGGGAAAAGAAAAGAACTGTGAGCTTGACATCACAATCGCTAGTCTCAGTGACTGTAAACTGCTATGATTGAAATGCAGTTTGAATCTTTTGCTGAGACTTGCGATCGCGTTCTTTGTGGAATGCTGCTTATCGGTGACATTCTTTTCTGTAAACCCACTGACGTGATGTAGAAGAGATAGGTTTATAAACTGTACACATCATGTCAGTTGGTTTACAGGTTTGTAATCTTGCCGATTTCAGAGGATAATCAACGTTCCAAATACATTATTTTTGCATTACAGGTTTCATCTGCCTGTCCTAAATTAGTAATTTATGCCACTTAAGAGTAGAGATTTGAGGCTGACCCGGTGGCATTGAGGGTTGAGGTACTGGACACCACATCTCGCATCACACCGGTGACCTGAGTTAGGGAGCGGACTTGGGTCGCAGGGGGGTGGCAGGGGAGGAGTAGGATTGAGCATCCAGAGAACAGCTATCCTCTCCTGGAATGGGTGGGTTCCTCCTCATGCAGCACTGGTGGCCCTTGGGGTTCTGGGGGGTGCTGTAATCTATGTGGGGCCATAGCAGGGGACTGGGCGGTGGCAGGTGTCTTTCACCAAGGCGCGGGAGCATGTCTGGTGTGTGCAGGATGCCATTGCATGACTGCACCCAGGCAACACACAAGCAGCAAAAAAACCCTGTCACCTGGATAGGCGATGGCGTCCTCTGGTGCCTCGCCATCACATTCCCAATGCCGGGTTCACTCCACTGGCTCTTCAGATCCCCTTGTCTGCCTGGCAAAATGGGACTGAATGTCAGACCAGGTAGGTGGGGGAACTGTCTGTCCCCGATTTCCTGGTGGGGTGGACTTCAGGCGGAAGGTAGCACGGTAGGCGGCGAGTGGGGACCACTCGAGAGAGTTCCAGAGGGAATGGGAGAAGAAAAAGAGTTAACAAAAAAAAAAGAGTAGAGATTTAAATCATAAAATTATACCAGACAAAAGATGCGTTTTTGATTTTAGGTTGATGGAAATTCTCTTTTCTTTTTTTTTTAAATAAGAAGCAGTTTAATCTTGGCTGTGGACCATGATTGTGTCTGCTTGCTCTGGGATGGTGTGGGGGGGGGGTGTTACAGGCGAGCCGCTCACTCAACCTGTACCTGTTTTCATCAGTCAGATGTTGGAGGGTCTGAGGGTGGCATTGCCTGTGGCACAAAACAAGATGACGGCTATTTCATTTGTGAACATTCTTTGTGGGCAGCATCACCCACATCAATGCCTAGTGGGCATTGTCTGGTCTTATTCATGTGTTGTTTAAGCAATTTATCCCTCCAGGGTGTGGGTATACTGGAGGATTTACCATGGCTGGTGTGATTCGGTCATGAGGCACAGCCAAGTGACCAAACCACACCAGTTGTGTTAAGTCCTCCAGTATACCCACACCCTGGAGGGATAAATTGATATTATACAATGGCAAATGTTGTTTTATTTAATTTTTTTACATATTTTGTAACTAACTGAGGTCTGTATGGTTGGAAGGAGGACGTCATTTTTGTAATATTTACTGCGGTGTTTTAGCGAAGGGGCAACAGGACAAATGGCAGCAGTTTTGAGTAAAGTGAAAGCGACCGGACTGACACGAGATAAGGTTGGCTGGCACTTTTTCCCATGGGTACACTGGAGGAGTTATCACGCTGGGAAAGGTACCAGCTAACCAATCAGGATGCAGCATTTGGCACACTCGATTTACTTCATTGTATAATAGACAATTTAGCACACAGTCAGTGGCCAATGAGAAAGTTTGAATTGTAATGCCCATTTCATAAAGGAATGTAAAGAAACCTGTGTTTTTGTGGTAACACCAGTATGGTAGGCAGTCTGTTTTTCACTTAAAAAAAGGTCAAACTCAAACTACCAGCTGCATGAACAATCTTTACAGAATGTTGGCAATCATAAAATGTGTTTTTTGAACTAGGGATACTCTGAGAACTAAGGGTGTTGACAGTGTTCCTTTAAGAAGCATGGCTCTGATTTGAACTTAAATTGTTGTAAACAGTTAGCTATAGGTTTGCTTATAGCTGCGTGGAGCGACTTTGAAATACAAAGTCCACCCCTTGTACCCATTTCATCCCCCATCTTCCCTTCCTCCAGTACATCACGCTTGCGGCTTGCCGTGGACCTTTTTCCCCCTCATGCAGGCTGCGGGGTTGTCAGGCGCCGTATTCAGGTTCCGGGTTTTGTATACTGCATGCCGTTTCCAGGGTTCAGTCGGCGTCTCCGTGTGGGGCTGAGGCGAGGCGCACAATAGAGCAAAAGCAGCTGCAGCTTCACCTTGTGTATCGCGGAGGCGAGGCAGACGACGAGTAAGCAAAATAAAACCGCTAACTACGAGGTAAGCAAAACAGGTGCAGGCTTTTTAAACAAAATATGCAGCAGTCGCCTCTACTACCACTGAAAGCAAACGTTAAAGGGGAGACAATAGGAACTGCAGTGGGGCACTATATTCAGTGAAAGCTGCAGCAGGGGATGCCACCCATGGCTCTGTTTACTTGCTTTTAGGATGGCTCAGAGAATGCAACGATTAAGGTAGAACTTGTAACCACCGCAGTGTAAGCTTGGAAAATGGTACGCTGGCTAAGGGTTTCTAAGGGGAGAAAAAACGCACACAAAACACTGCCTTTTTTTGTTTTACAAGCTCATTTTCCCTGTATGTCTGTTGGTAAGAAAAGTTGCTATTAAAATGGAATTTGATGTGGTTACTCTCATTCTGGAATATGTTCTACAATTTTTAATGTAAAGGTTGCATCCTTTTTGCGGACGGAGTCGTGGCAGTGTTTCATAGACTTAGGCGTCCTCCAGGGCCACCTTGCTAAAAACAAGTGGCGCTCCAGCACAGAGGGATTTATGTGCTGCTCAGTTTCCCCGACTGTAGTTTTCTACTTTGTTCTTCTATTATTGGTCTTTTCAGACTGCACGTGTCTGTAGGATTTGAACGTAATATACACAACTAAATATTTTGGCAACGTTCTACATATGTTCGTGAATAAAATGGCATAAAACGGCAGAGGTTGACTGCGCGTGTTGGCTGTGCTTTGTATGTTTAAAACGGATTCGGGTGCTTCGAAAGCAAAAGACATACTGCATGCAGTAAGAGGTATTTCAGGGTTAATTGTATCCTGGCTTGCCTTGCCAACTGGGTACTAGCAGCTACTTGAGAGTGCTTTTTAATGTGTTTTCAGTTTAATAATTAGATCACAAGGGAATACAGTTCTCAATTAAATATTCTACTGTGTGTTATTCAGATGGAAACACCATACACAGTAAACGAGTTTCCTGTTTGTTCCTGACTGAAAAAAAAAAAAAAAAAAGTGCAGAGTATTTGAATATATTACCACAGGGTGGGGCACCCTGTCTAGGGCAGAATGCTGTAGGGGAACAAGTGACACAACCCCATTCACTACTAAGCAGTTCATGCTTGTTGATTGGCGAAGCATCTTTAGAGTGGCCCTCCCCTTTGGAAAAGTGTGTGTTCTGTTATTGTGGCATGTGATGTACACAAGTAACAGATCTGGCAAACAGAAGCAATGCTACATTATCGAGTTTAGTACCTTGGTTGTGCCTGGATCTCAGTGGAGGATTGGGCACTGTTGCTGGTGTTAATTAACAGTATTTGTTTGAAGCTGCTACTTTGGATTGTATTTTAGTGCTTCTTTGGTGAGCTGATTATTGATTTTGTAAGCAAAGGCAAAAGAAACATACACACCAGAAAAAGGATGTCTTGATATCTCTCTTGCATTTTTAAGCAAATGCTGTAAAACAGTGCTGTTAGAGGCAATAGTCAAATGACGTCTACTGTTTTAGTAGGGACTGAGTCTGATCTGCTGTCACCCTGCTTGCTGTATGTATGTCTTGCCACTTAACTCTTACTGAAGCTTATGCCTTTTGATCAGCTTAATATAGTGAAGTTGCTTTGACCAGACTGTGGATATAGTTGCTGTAAAGGGTTGAAGTCCCCCTTAAGAAAGGTTGGGCAAGTGCGTGTGTGTGAACAAATTACAATTTGCAGCATTTGTGATTTTAAAAAAAAAAAGTATGTATATGGTTAGTGTTTATTATTTATGAAAATTGACCCCTTCAAAAAATGCTGTTGTACACATTCTAAGAAGTTATACATACATGTTCCAAATCAATTTCAGCTGTATCCCTGCTCGCACTGTCTCCTGCAGTACGGTAAAGCTTCACTCAGAATGAAAGTATAAGTACTGGCACCTGTGGTATATTTAAACAAAACATTAAAACTGTTAAAAAAAAAAAAAAATTCAAAACCGTTTACTATTTAAAAAAAAAAAAAAAACTTGGCGTGGCACTAAGGGTTGAGGGGCTGGATGCCTTACCTCACATCATGCCGTCGACCCGGGTTTGTGAATGACCTCGGGTCATCAGAGAGATGGCATGTGGGAGGGAGGGAGCAGGATTCAGCAGAAAGGTAGCTCTCTTCTCCCAGGGTAGTTGTCTCCCCCCCCCCCAACATAGTTCCGCTTCCACTGTGTGGAGGTCGAGGGGGTGGCAGTGTAGCGGGAGGGTGCCCCGGGATGTAGCATGCGCATGCCTCCACACATGCGTGCATGCATGGAGACGGGAGAGAACGGGGGGGGGCACAAAAAATAAATAAATAAAAATTACCTATTGGTAACCGTTCATTCTATATCAGGGTCGAGATACCAGCATGCATCTTTTAACCTTCCCTCTCTAGGTTTATATGCTGTTATCTCAACCCCTTAATAGAAACAGAAGCTTGTTGTGTATGGTCGGCCATACATTATTGCTTATGTAACCTCCATGCTACTTCTGGCAAGTTAGCACCCCCCCCATAATACAGGACTAGTACCCTCATATGGCACACCATTTACTTCTAACAGAAATTCTAAGAATGGTACCACCCCTAGCCTTAGGATGTATACCAGGCTCATCATCTAGAGGAAGGGGGGGTACAATAACCAAAGATGAACCTTTGTAACTACAGCCAGGTCCAGGGGAGAGGATGCTAGGCATATGCTAGACCTATTGCTGAGGGGGCCCCATTAATTCCACACAGAAATAATGATCAGATTGTCCAAAGCAGCAGCTGGGATTGTGCAGTATGGCTTTATTCACTGTTGCTAAAGCATCAGTAGACCCCCAAGGGTCGGTTATGGCAAACAAGTACATTTCCTTCCACAACTCTTTGCTAGGCAGTACAGTTCTCCATAAAAACAATTCCTTTCTCTTCCCCATGGCGTATGCTCATGGACTGTGCCACACACCCGAACACATTTCCATTTCCCAAGAGTGTATTCATGTGGTTTGTTTGCCACACACTCAGAAAATCTTCTTCCCCAATAGGTGTATACTTGTGACTTTTATCACCCACCTCATCCCGCAGCAATGACCTTTGCTCAGGGTAACCTGGTGCCTATCAATGAATCAGTTAGCCCTGCCTTGTAAGTTTCCAGATGGCATTCCTCCCACCCTTTGCCCAACTGACATTCTCTGCCATTCCTTCAGGATTACACCACAGAAGCCTTCATTCCCAACTGAAATGCTAAAGACTCTGAACTTTACTTCAAATTTCCACACTTAGGTGAACAAGGGGTATTGACAAGTGTGATGGATGCCTTATCTTTGGGCACATAAACCCCTAAACAGAGACCTCGTCTCCCAAATTAGTACTCGCAGAATAGTTGCTCATTTCTTTAGGCATGGGAACAACCGGAACAAACCATTTTCCATGCTAGCTTGTCAGAAATTTCACACAAAAGTCCTCCTCCAAGGCAGCTGTACACACACAAGGACCTTCAGGGGATTGCCCCTTGGATCCACTGAACAAGCAGTCCCTTTCACTTCTCCTGGAGTGAACATCAAGGAATCCTGCTGAAGAGAGGTCTCCACCACCTCACTGGAAGTTGGTAATTGTAATCCAAACTAGGGTGAGAAACACAGGGCCCTCTGACACAGCGCCCCACTGGCAGAGCTCCTGCCACTCTCACTTCCAAACTAAGACTCTCAACATTCTAAATGTCCCCAGAACAGCTGAGTCAGAAATGGTTATGCTGCTGTGAGAGTTCTAAATGACATAATCATCCTTCCCTCAGGCTAGCCGAATAAACATTGATGTCATTGTGTAAGCAGCCCCTAAATGAGCTCCTTACCAGCTGCCTTTTCTACCTACCTAACACTGGTACTAATGGAAGTCTAGTAACCCCAGGGGACTGGGTGGTTACACTCACTGCAACCAGACCACTTTCTGTCCGCAGCCAGATTACGGTCGAGTAGCAGGACATCCTGCCTCTGTGCTCCCTACAGGAGGATTGATCAGGTCCTCCCTTACCATATGCCAGGCATAGGCAGGTAATACTAAAGGATAGAGGCCAGCTGAAGAAACTTCAGCTCCTATCCTACTACTGTACTATCTATGGGTTCTTAATGGCTCCAAGAAACTGCCTGAAGGATGTCCTAACAGACCTATCCAGACTCGGGACCACCAACCTGTCTTTTCCTCCTAGTCCACTAGGGAAAATCTATCTGACCTAAAACTACCTACCAGGTCCCGAACCCCAAAACCGTTTTACACCAAAAACGCTGTAGCCCACTTTAGAAACATGCATTACATTTCCTAAATCTAAGAATTATAAAAACTGTACACCTGCAAAGCAGAAAAATGGTTAACATTGTACTACACAGTTACACAAAGCCTAGCAACTCTACACAAAGGAGGACTCCGATGAGTCCCAGAAATCCTCTTCTGGTGGTCTTGTCAGGAACACCTGCAAAAGAAAACATTGCAAAACACATTCTGCAAACAGACACAACCTGTAAAACCAAACCGTGACCAAAACCCTCCCACTGTGGATACTGCACAATCCCAAAAAGTATATTAAAATTTTTTTTTTTTTTCTATAAAAGTACAAAAATAGAAAACATAAAAGCATTTTGGGGGAAGGAAACCCTACAAGTACAATATTCTAAGGATGAGTCCAGAGTACCAAGGCAATACACACAGTCTGTCTCCTAGGCCGGAGCCTGCTGAAGCACAGTTCTTGGACAGGCACAAGGCGTGCTAGCACTACAGTCCAGTTCGGAATAGTCTATAGGTGAAACAAAGTTTCTTGGGACATTCTCAATTGTTGGTAAAACAGTCAAAATGTAAAATGCATCTTACCAGTTTCTAGGTGACTGATGCCAAAATCACCTGTCTGGACCTGAGGCATGATGATCTTCGGCTACTGGACAGACGAAATCTTTGGATCAGATGCTTCCACAACCTCCTACTGGACCCGGACTGGAAATGTTATACTGCTGGGCTGACAAACCTGGATGCTGCTGCAGATGAACCTGGAGCACCAGAAGAAAGGCACCTCTTCCTCAGTTGCTGCCTCTTCGGTGGCAGATGCTGAGCTGGCATTGCTGCATTCATTTGGCAAGTGGGCACATTTTCCAATAAGTGGCACCATTATGGGTAGTACCACTCTGAGTGTGGGGCATAGACCGTTTTTCCCATGTCGATGAACCACTGGAATATTGTAAAATGTCTCTTGGCCAGCCTTGTCCACCACTCTCACTGAATCAATTAACAGTCCTGCCATGCTTCCAGAACTGAAGTCTCGTGTTACACACTTTTACTCTGACAAATTTGTTTACTTTTGGATGCAGGTTGGCACGACCTTCCTCCCACAGTCAAGAATGCCTGTTTTGCTCAATTTCTTCCCAGATTCTTCGAGGGAAGAAAAGGTATGACTGTCCTTACTCGCCCACAGCTCGTCTTCAAATGATTTGTTCTTCCTTGCTACTTTTGACCAGTTCCAAACCACAGGCACAGATTGGGGGTGGCCATACACACAATGCAGAGTAAAAGCAGTCCACCTCTGCACTCAGTGGCACATCTCTAAAGCCCTCCTCCATTTCAGTCTCGGGAGGCTCCACTGAAGCCAATGCTAATGGCGACTCACTGGATCCAACCATAGCCATTGCAGCGTTGTCTTCTCCACAATCTCTGCCCAAGAGCTGACAGTTGCACCAGCTCCAGAAATTGTCCATTCTTCACTGCACTTGGAGGCATTGGCCTCCCAACACAAAGCTTCTTCTGCCTCGGACTCTCCCACGAGGTTTGGGCATGGGCCTTCCACCCAAGGATCTACAGAACCTGCATCTGCAGCGTCCAAATCCACCCTCTGTGGCGTGGAAATTTCCATCTCTTTCTGGCCTTGCAAAGTATCTGCACAGATATTTTCCCAAAATTCCTAGACAAACTCAGTGGGGTCTCTCTGACTGCACCCACCCTACTGCTGATCTGATCTGACAGGGTTCCCTGCCAATGTCCAAGTTGGGGCCAAGCGGATGTTTCTTGCTTTAGCTACTACTGTGCCTCCTGTTGCACTCATTCCAAATTTCTGGTGACAGTCTGTGCAGTGGGAGATTAGCAGAACATCTCTCCCTGGCTTCATACACACATTAATGGGAAAATTCGATAAAGCCACATCGGATGGTGCTGACTCACAGTTATACAGATGTTCAAAGTAAGCTAGCTCTTTTTCTTGTTAACCCACGCCGTAGCATGGAGTGGGTGATGGGGATGCTGATGTACCATTTTCTGTAAATAAACACACAAGTCTCAAGCTACCATTTTTGCAATCACACTGAGATTTGGCTTTAAACCTACTTGTAACAGTTCTCTAACAGGCTGCCTGGCTTTTGTATTTTGTTCCACAACATTTAGCACAACCACTTAAAACATTTTATGCATTTGAAACACTTGTTCAAGATGGCGCTGTGTTGTTTACATCAGCTGACTACACCCCAAAATGGCGGCTGCAATTTTTTCCATTACACACACAGTTCAAAAAATGCTAGAAATCTTGTTGGATCTTGCATTTTACTGAGTTACTCAAAGCACAACTTCACTTTTACTGTTAGCGTTATCCAGCACATTTATACTGTCGCTACGTTTCTTTTGGTCCTTTTGGATCGTTTCTGCTTTAGAGCTCTCTCTCTCTCTCTTTTAAACGGTCACTATGCACACACAGTCCAAATTTTAGAGTTCACAAACTTTCTCTGATGCTTTGCTGCATTGCTTTACTTTTCTCACAGTTTTCTGACTTTTGGCACCACAGCCCATTTACTTTTGCACATGGTACTTACTAGGCAGTAGCTGGTTCCCTCTACTGATAGTGAATGGCCTGCTGCCGGTTTTGTAGGTCTTTCCGATGATCGGGCTGACAGACCCGTGGATTGGTCGCAGAAACACTGCGATCACTGCTACTGTCGGTTGGATAATGGGTTGAGCCCAGTTGTAATTGTGAAAGTCCAAAAAAATGCTGGTTTAGGAATGCTTTCTCTCTCGGCAACTCCTTCTGCTGCTGCTGCATGAACTAGCATGCTGCTCGCACACTGCTGGCTGCTCCTCCTTGAATGCTCCACAACAACACTGAGACTCGGGCAAAGGGCGAGACTAGGTTCACTGGACCAATCACACGACACCATGCAAATAAGCTCTCGGACTCTCTCTCTCTCAGCCACACTCCTGCAGGGTCATCGTCAAGAAGGCAAATTTAAAATGCAAATTGTCACTTTTAAATTTCAGTGGGGCAAGCACTTTAAAAGCATTTTGACACAGTTCTTGGTGCATTTTCCTTAGCGACTCCCCAGATTTTCACTGTACACACATGACACTTTCTGGGTACTTAGAAAAGGCTGTCATTAAAGTCTACACATACTTTTCTCTCGGAATTTGCAACTTTTTTTTTTTTCTTTATTCAGCTGTTTGGTCCCTGACGCCTCCTTCTTCCACCAACTTGGTGACAGGGACACATGGGCATTTTACAGGATTCTCCCCTTGCTGCCCCCCAAGGCCCTGGCACATGGCCGTGCAAATGTGGAGGGGGGCACACGCACGCCTTGGCACCAGCTCAGCCTTCCATCCTCCGTACCTTTTGCCACCCCTCTCTGCCTACGCTATGCACTGTACTTCCACCTGGTGAGAGCGGAACTGCGGGGGGGGGCACCAACCCACCCTCGGGAGAGGAGAGCTGCCCATCGGCATGCCTGATGGCCCGAGGTTGTTCCTGAACCTGGGTTGCTGGTGTGACGCGAGGTGTGGTTTTCAGCACCTCAACATTCTGCAACACCGGGCCGGTGGAATTTGCAACTTTTAGTAGTTTTTCAAACACTTATGGTGCAAGGCAAGAGCAATCATTGCTCAGTTTAACAGTTCATATTTTTTTCCAGTTTAACCCATTTAAGCACGCAAGCAGCAGATTTTTTCCACTGTCTTTCACAGAACCACAGGCAGCAAAATATTCTCAGGTTGCATTTTCCTTGGCAGAGACTTTGCTTTTCTTGCAACGATCTTCTGTTTGGGTGCATCGCCACCAGACAGGAAGATCCTAGATACCCTCGGCATTCCCCTCTCACCCAGAACAGATTCCTTAGGTTAAGCCCCTATTTTTTGTAACCCCCACACCACTTTTGGCAGACTGGCACCCCCACCAAATACAGGACTAGAATCCACATATGGCATACCATTTAATTTGAACAGAAATTCTAAGAATGGTACCACCCCTAGCGTTAGGATGTATACAAGGCTTATTATCTAGAGAAAGGGGGTTGGGGTGCAATAACCAAAAAATGAATGGGATGGGAGAGAACGGGGAGAAGAAGCAGATTTAAAATAAATAAATAAATAAATAAAATAAAATTACCTATTGGCAACCATTCATTCTATATCAGGGTTGAGATACCAACATGCACCTCTTGACCCTCCCTCTCGAGGTTTATATGCTGTTATCTCAACCCCTTAATAGAAAAACAGGCTTGTTGTGTATGGTCGGCCATACATTATTGCTTATGTAACCCCCATATTACTTTTGGCAAGTTGGCACCCCCCACATTACATGACTAGTACCCCCAGATGGCACACCGTATACTTCTAACAGAAATTCTAAGAATGGTACCACCCCTAACCTTAGGATGTATACCAGGCTCATCATCTAGAGGAAGGGGATGGGGGTACCATAACCAAAAATGAACCTTTGTAACTACAGCCAGGTCCAGGGGAGAGGATGCTAGGTGTATGCTAGACCTGCTTGTGAGGGAGCCCCATTAATTCCACACAGAAACAATGATCCGATTGTTCAGAGCAGCAGCTGGGATTGTGCTGTATGGTTTTATTCACCTGTTGTTACTAAAGCATCAGTAGACCCCCAAGGGTCTGTAATGGCAAACAAGAACTCTTCTTCCACAACTCTTTGCTAGGCAGTACAGTTCTCCACAGAAACAATTCCTTTCTCCTCCCCATGGTGTATGCTCGTGGACTGTGGCACACACCTAAACAAAGTTCCATTTCCCAAGAGTGTATTCATGTGGTTTGTTTGCCAGACACTCAGAACATCTTCCCCAGTAGGTGTATATTTGTAACTTTTATCACTCACCTCACCCCGCAGCAGTAGCCTTTGCTCAGGTAACCTGGTGCCCATCAAAGAATCAGTTAGCCCTGCCTTGTAAGCTTCAAGATGGCGTTCCTCTCACCCTTTGCTCCATCCGACAGTCTCTGCCATTCCTTCAGGGTTACACCACAGAAGCCTTCATTCCCCACTGAAATGCTAAAGACTCTGAACTTTATTTCAAATTTCCACACTTAGGTGAACAAGGGGTACTGACAGATGTGACAGATGTCTTATCTTTGGGCACACACACCCCAGAACAAACCCCTAAGTAAAGAACTTGTCTCCCAGGTTAGTACTCACAGAATAGTTTCTCCTTCCTCTAGGCATGGAAACAACCTCGGAAGCACATTTTTCCGCAGATTAGTTGCCCCTTCCTTTGGGCATGGGAACAACCAGAAAACACCATTTTCCATGGTAGCTTGTCAGAAATCTCACACACAAGTCTTCCTCGCAGGCAGCTGTACACACACACACAGACCGTCGGGGGATTGCCCCTTGGATCCACTGAACTAGCAGTCCCTTTCACTTCTCCTGGAGTGAACATCAAGGAATCCTGCTGAAGAAAGGACTCCACCACTTCACTGGAAGCTGGTAATTGTAATCCAAACTATGGTGAGAAACACAGGGCACCTCTGACACAGAGGCCCACTGGCAGAGCTTCTGCCACTCTCACTTCCAGACTAAGACTAACGCAACATTATGAACTTCCCCAGAGCAGCTGACTCAGAAATGGTTATGCTGCTGTGAGAATTCTAAATGACATAATCATCTTTTTCTCAGACTAGCTAAGTAAACAATGATGTCATTATGTAAGCAGTCCCTAAATGAGCTCCTTTACTGCTACCTTTTCTGCCTATCTAACACTAGTACTAATGGGATTCTAGTAACCCCAGGGGACTGGGTGGTTATATTTTATGTAGTAAATTGCATCATGTTTAATTATCAACATTGCGTTTATTGTTACCCACTTTAGCCAGTGGCTAATGAAAATCTAGTCTCATTGCTGACCCAGAAAGGTTAGTGAGCTAGAAGTCATCCCGTAAGCAATCATTATTTTCACCCCAGGAGAGCTAATTCCTGAATCTCTAACATTTGTGGGATTTTTCAGGGAAAGGCAAGTTATTTGTGCAAGGCATAAATATTCAGGAATAATATCATTAGATAGATGCATAAAAATCTTTTTTTTTTTTTCTCTCACAGGGAGCAAGTTTTAAAACTAAGAAAAGCCCTATTTCATAAAGTTGTCCCGTGAAAGATTGCAGTTGCAGAAAATTAAACATAGTGATCATGCATCCTTTTTTGCTTTATCCATTTTATCTTCCTTGCGACCCTCACCTACCCCTCCTTCAGGCCAGTTGCCACAAGGACTCTCACCTCTCCTGACACCGCCGCCGATCTCGAGCCCACATTGCAGCCACCTCAGGGTAACCCGACGCGACCCTTTGGATGGGTCCTCCTCTTCCAAGGAGAAACGGCCTATCAGCCAAGGCATTGGCCCTGGGTGCTGCTGCGGCCGGGTCTGCTGTCGTGGAGCTTGGGGAGG
This sequence comes from Neoceratodus forsteri, assembly GCA_016271365.2. Classification (NCBI taxonomy): domain Eukaryota; kingdom Metazoa; phylum Chordata; order Ceratodontiformes; family Ceratodontidae; genus Neoceratodus; species Neoceratodus forsteri. Next base: position 1,419,665,891 of record CM028129.1, read on the forward strand.
CACTGGTCTGGGCGGCCGTCATCTGGTAGAAGGAGATGCCATTTTCTAGTTTTTTCCTTAGATTTCCCTACTCGCGTTGCAACTAAGCTTTCCCCGGTCTCCACCAGGGGCCGCTACAGAGCGATGCCATTCCCCAGCCCACCCCAGGAGAGGAGAGGAGAGGAGAGCAGCCCTCCAGACGCTCGATTCTGCTCCTTCCCCTGCTGACCCTCTGGCACCTGAGTCGGTTCCCGAACGTGGGTCACCAGCGTGATGCGAGATAAGACGCCATCGCCTCAGCCCTCTGCGCCACTGGGCCGGCTCACACATCCTTTTAATTAAATTACCTAAAAAAAAAAAAAAAATAACAATTGTGTTACTGTTTTGTAGTTAGCTGCAGTTGCAGCTTTCAGCCAGTTTGCTGTTCAGAGCAATGTTTGGAGATTGCTAATTTATTCTGGGTTGCTGGAGTCGATTCATTCCAAATCTTAGGAATGTAGTAAACGGATGTCAGTTTACTGTAAGAATTTGAAACCATTAGCACAATTCTGTTTATTGCCCTTAGATTATACCCAGGATCTTTGTATGGAGAAGTTTTTGATGAGTAAAATACTAGTTTGGCTCTTAATTCCCTTCAATGCTACCACTGCACATAGCTTTTTCCTTCTTAAACTTAGAGTCCCAGCTTAACTCTGGTACATGGTTCGGTGGTGGCAGTCGCGAGGACATACCAACACAAAACGGGCCATCCTATTGTAGGTTAGGTCCAGTTTGTTTAATAACAGAATGTCGGCATTTTTGTAGACAATGGTACCGTGTTTCAAAACTAGTCATAAAAGTTACTGTGCGATGGCCGTTCTTTCATCTTTTGGCATTTTAGAAGCCCTGTGTCATAACGCCCCTAATCTGGTATTTATTTTGTTCACAGCTTTATTGATATACAGTTGGCGCCAAATGAGAGGGAATTATAAATTTCAACCCCTAGATATTTATAGGAGTCAGTATTTACCAACCTAATTCTATTTTGTAGCTTACTCTAAGTTTTTGCTTTAGAGTTTTATTTTTGAAAAGCATTAATACCATTTGTGATTCTTTAAACCATTGTTGTAAAGTATTGAACCAGCAGTGCCTGATAGCAATGAACATTCTGATGTATACTTTTATATCCCATTTTAGATTGCCCCTTATCTCCTGAATTGTATGGTAGCCTTCTTTTCATATTGTATTTGCTTTAGCACTTTTTTCACATTTGAAATATTAAAAGGAATGTTCATTTTTAATATGGCTCAAATCAGGTTTTCATCACTATTATCAGCTGTTTTTGCACACTTGTTTCTCTGTGGGCTGCCCGTGTGAGGCTTATTGGTCCCATTGCCGCCCCCTCCCACTTAGCTTCCTGCCTCAACTTGACTTGTGCTCTTCAACTCCAACAGATTGCCACCTGTGGTGGGGCCAAGTGGGGGAGGGTCATTCCCCCCAACCAGTTCCACATCCAGTTACTGGGTCTGGCCAAGCGACAGTGCAGAGCAGTGGGTCAGCAGGTGGGACGTCACAGAGCCTGGGCAGACCATTTTCTGGACCTGCAGCTGCACGGAAGGCACATGTTTCCTGGAGGTGTGCATACCTTCCGGAGCCGTGGTTCCATCCACCCTCTTGTAACCTAGGTCTGCCTCCCTAAGCTTTGCGCTACCACCGTGCCCCCACCTGGTGGTAGCCAGGAGCTGGGATAACGCACCTTCCCAGTCCAGGTTAGGAGAGCTGCAAGAGGCTGCTTGCTCCTGCCCCACCCCCTCCTGCCGATCCCTGGCAGCCTGACCTCATTCCTGTATAGGTCAAAGTGTTTACCGCTATCCTGCACTACTGCTTTAAAATTCATCAATAATTTAAAATTCAGTTCACTGATGTTAGCTTTACCAGTGAAGACCGTGCTGTCTTCATAAAGTCTAATGGCACAATTTGCAATAAATTATGGTTGGGGGTTGATATATATTAAAAACAAAAGGGGGTCCAAGAGGGATCCTTGAAGTACTTCTCTAAGTAATGACATTTGGTTTGAAGAGATGGAGCCAGTAGTCACTTGTGTTCTATCTGCCAGATATGAATGAAACCAGCTGATTACCTGCATTGATATACCGATCTGTCTTGCAAACAGGACATGATAGTCTACTAAATCCAAGTCTTTGGAGAGGTTGACGTCCACTGCACCAACAGACTCTCCTTTTTCCAAATGCTCTCTTTTATTTTACATTACATTTATGCATAGAATTGCATTACATAGATAGAACAGAAGGAGGCAGCGCCCATCAAGGATAAATTGGGGCAATACTTTTATTGATCTGAGTGCATGGCGGACACTCCAGTATCTGAGAAATAGTTGTTTGGGCTTCTGACAAGTTCCTTACATCTTTCTGTGTGTGTGTGTGTGTGTGTGTGTGTGTGTGTGTGTGTGTATATATGTATATATATGTGTGTGTATGTATGTATGTATGTATGTATGTGTATATGTGTATATATATATATATATATATATAATATATATACATACATACATACATACATACAGTAGGCATTTTAGGGGATGAAAGAAGACCCATTGCTCATGTGGGATATTCATCCCCAGCTGTCATAGCAGTTGTATCCTGTGAGGCTGTTCCTCTTTATAACTGAGAATGGGCCTCCTCATTTTGTTCTAGTAGGGAGACTTTCCATAAAACGTCACCATTTTAATCATAAACCAAACTCGCATCGATGACTCAAGTCCGAGAGCTAACACGGAATGTCGGGCGTTTGGGCGGGAGATCCAGAGTCCTAAGGATTGCGCTCATCTTCAGGGGGAGGATATGCAGAGCCTGGAATATACCTGGCTCCTAGTGGAAGCTGAGGGAAAGGCAGCCAGGACTGCCGGGGGGGGGGGGGTGTCCATGCACGTCACACATAAACGTGCAGCATGCATCATGATGTCATTGCATTCATGCCCCTCATGGGAACTAAGGTGGAAAAACATCCAGATCGGCAGGATGACTACTGACCCCTTGCAGGCCCCACACCGGCAACCTGGGACTGCCCAAATTGGATCCATGTCCAGTGTGCCAAGGAGGACTCCCCACCACCCTGTCATGAGGGGCAAGTTGTGGGAGTATCAGGCAGGTAAGTCTGGGAGAAGCCAGGTGAGGAGGTTAGGGGATGAGGGATGGTGAGGAGGAGGCCAGCCAAGAAGGGGAGAAAAAGAATAAGAAAAAAGCCCCAACTCTGACTTCAGCTTACACTTTCATAAACGTATTATTTTAGCGATTATAATTCACTAGAAAATGTTTTTTTTTTAGTTTCAGGCTTTGTTTTCAGAGTTTTATAACACATCTCGGCAGCTTGTCTCAGAATTGTGCTTAAAAAGCATTATGAGCACTTACATGATTTCAGCCAAACGCACACAGCCACTGCACCCCCTTATCCTGTATACAGTAGTCTCGCATGCAGAAATGTTAGGAGTGGTGCATTCCACTTCACAACCAGAGGGAGGGTGGCCTCACTGAGCCTTTGAAATAAAAGAAAAACCCAAAACTGCTTAAAACTTATTATAAATCCCTGTCGTGAACTCGGGTGATTTATAATAAGATAATGCAGCCTCCATGGGGTGTCTCTTATGGTATAAGAAACTCGTGAGGTTTGGGCAGCCAGAACCACTCACCCTCACGTTGTGCTCCTCCTTCCCAAACCTCATGTTCAAGAATCCTTTATTTATTTATTTATTATTATTTTTTTTTTTATCTAGGTTTTTTTTCACGACCGGCTGCATGTCCCAAGGGATATACCCTGTTTGCAAGTATATACTCTTTTCAGGCCAAACCTGGCCATAATGTAGACTGCTGCTGAGGGTTTTCCCCCTCCCTTCTCCCCTGAGGGGTAACGCTTCTAGGTTCCCTGCCAGCCAGAGCCCGCCCTGCAGCAAGAGCAAGCTCTCTGGCCCAGCTGCAGTTGTTGCTATGGTGGCAGAACCCATTTGAGGAACAATTTTCAAACTTATATTATCTATTAATAATATATTAATGCTACTACTAAAAGAGTGATCTCACTTACATCCTTAAGGTATCAGAAACGCTCATCCTCGTTGTGGTTCTCATACCCTTAGAATGTGCATAAGACCACTCTTACAACCGTGAGAGTGGTCTCGATGGTGGTAGTAGCATGCAAGAGGCACAAAACAGAGGTCCTATTCACTGATATTTGTCCCCAACCTGTCTCATGGCACTCGTGTTTATGACTCTGCTCACCATGACAACAGCCTGTTATGTCACAGACAGCGATTGTGATGTCAGTTGCTGACAGGGAGGGAGTTTTAGAAAGACACAGTTTAATATGTACTGCATTATCACATTCCACATTAGACAGGCAGAACTGGGCAGACATGCTAGGCCAGTGGGCATTTTTCTGCTGGCGACGTCTATGTTCCTATTATCTAAAATATTTAGTAGATCAGTAACAGGAAACTTTAAACAGAAACTAGAAAACACTAAATATATCTTCTGTAAATATCATGATGCTAGACATTTTATTTTTAGTAGATATTTTAGTAGATACTATCTGTTTAAGCAAACATTGGTCCAAAGTATAAAACATGGGAATGTCTTACTGTAATTCACGTTTTTCAGGAATTATTTGGTACAAGATGACCTTCCATGTAAACATATTTACCGATCTAAAAACTGTAGACAAGGAAATCTTGCGCAAAGTGTGCCTGCTTTAAAAGGTGAGAAAGCCTGGAGACAGTGTGGTCTAGTGCTTACATCACCAGCCTGGAAACCAGGAACTCACCGGTTCAAACCCCACCAAAGCCAAGTACTTACTGTGTGACCTTGTACAAGTCATTTTAACCTTCTGGCACTGTAGTCCACCAGCTGTGGAAATGGGTGAAACAGGATCCCACCGAAAGCGAGATGTTACATCTTACCTGTGCTAACCTGTTAGTAAAACTAAAAACATTAATTCCTGTAGGTTTTCTTTGTTTTGTTTTGTTTTTTTAAGACCTCTAGCGAACAAGCCCATGTGAAGTCTTTGTAGTCGGCTTGCCTTTGTTAATTAATGCTGTTGTCCTTGCACTCTACCGTGACTACTTCCATCTGTTATCTGATGTAAACAAGCTGAAAAACACTCAAATGTCTTTATTCTCAAAACCATGGGCAAAGCCAAAGATGAACTAAACAAAATACAAGAGGAGACTCTACGCATATAGCTCATATATTGTACAAACCAAACATAAAAAATAAGGGTACTGCATTGGCAATACAGTATTTACAGTACTGCTGCTTGAATCAAGGGAGTGAACTCCTGCCTGTTACCATTAACTGTTTAATTACCCTTTCACCCTTGAGAGGTGGCTTTGCTTGGTCAAGTTGGAAGTGCATAGATGAAATAATGAGGAGAACATGAATCTTGCCTCCTGTTTGGCCTTTGGACAAATATGAGGCTCACCCATGTGTTTTGGTTTATATATAAAAAAAAAAAAATGCTTATACCACCACTGGGGACTAGATTTTCCCAGCTGTTAACGTCTTACAGAAATTATGCTTGCATTCCTCTGATGTCTCTTTCAGCGCTCAATGATGGATCATTTTACATTTGTGTGTCTGTAATTATCAGAAGGCTTAAGGTAAGCTTGAAATTGGGTTGCCACTGCCTGAATGGACAAAAGGATACAGTAATGTCAACTCAGTGTCAGTAGTAACGACAGTTTTGTTGACCAAGTTGAATGTTCTCATATGGTTAGGTTTATTTTGTCTGGATCATAAATACAACACATAAGCGATAACCCATAGGGTGTGTGGTTATGCTCTGATATGCCACATGGCTTGCGTGTGTTGTGAGGCACGAGACAAAGCTGTGTGCCTTCAAACACCTGAGCAGCGTGGTGTATACAGATAGCAACTGCACACCCCGGAATGTGTTATCTTACTTAAAAAATGGGTGTAGAATCAATATGGGGGGTGTCACATTAAAGAGATGTAGGTGTGGAATTGTTGAGGTGATAATACACAGTCATGTGTTTGCATCAGGGGTGGAGTAGAATTTTTTTTTCGTATCCATGTTATAAATGTAAATGGAACACAGTTCTCAACTAGATGAGTCCCAACTAGAGGTGCAGGGCTCACTGGCACATGTTCCAGGGACACTGAATCGTGGTCCCTTGTGTCCATCTCTGGTAACTGTCCAGGTAGGAGTCAAAGATTACATGGCACACTGTGCGGGACTAGGAGATACCTAATTGCCCTGATCAGCATTCCCTCTCTTTAAAGCATGGATTTTGTTATACGTATTATAAAATGTATGTGTGTGTGTGTGTATATATATATACACGTGTGTATGTGTGTGTGTATGTATGTATGTATATATGTATGTGTGTGTATGTATGTATGTGTGTATATTATATATATATATATATATATATATATATATATATATATATATATACACACATATACATAGCGTAAAAAAGACATTAATGCAGATGCTAGGGTTGAAGAACTCCAAGTGCAGAAAGTAGGGAAAGGAAAAAAACATTAGGATTTTGGGTCTCGAATCTTGGTGAATCATTGGTGGGGTGTTCGTTAGGGTTGAGAATCCTAATGCCCACTCCCTCCCCCAGCCCGTAACCTCCTGTCTGAAGCACAAGGTACAGCTCCAAGCCAGTGCCTCATAGTGATACACTCTTCGGAGACAGAGAAGTATGTCTGGCCACGTGTCAACAAAAATCGATCATAACCTTCTATGCACCTGTGAGCCGTGCATGAAGAAATTAAACTGCGTCTGACCTTGCTTGCTCGGGGGAGGGGGTGGGCATTAGGACTGACAACCCCAAAGAACACCCCACCACTGATTCACCAAAACTCCAGTGACACAAAACCCTAATGTTTTGTTATTTCCATGCTTTGTGTGCTTTGAGTTCTTCAACCCTAATGTCTGCATTAACGTAGTTTTTTTGCAATGAATTTCCCTTCTTTTTCTGATAATGGCATCACTGTGCAAAATACAATAAGTAGAATAATGGAGCTAGTCCTGATCCAGTGCATGGGTCATCAGGCCTCAGCACACATGTCAACACCTCATGAGAGAAGGCTCCTTGGCCCACCACAGGTGTGTGTGTGTGTGTGTGTGTGTGTGTGTGTGTGTGTGTGTGTATGTGTGCCAGAATACTGCTCCATCCCTCCCCAGGCGGGGGCCAGTGCCGCATGCTGCAGCACCCTTTCCCCTCTCAGCCTTGGCCCATTAAGCCGGCTCACTAAGCTCTCACGCAAACTCGGGTCACTAGCATGGGAAGGCAGTGTGGTCCCCACTGGGCCAACGGACGTCCTTGCAAACAATGTTATTTCATAATTCTTTTTTACATTTTGACCTCAAAATTTCAGCAGTCTTTTTATGACGACTACTCCTGAACATGATAGGTATCATTCAGTAACATACTGGACAAAAATGTAATTTTGGACCAGAAATGCAAATTCACATGTTGGCCAGTATTTGAAAAATAACAGCTGACATGTTCATGAGGTAATGTGAAAAAATGGCTATGTTGAAAATTTGGGGTTTAAATATAGAAAATTACCAAAGTCAAGAGCATGTATAGAAAAATGACAACATACTTTTATAACGTTGTTGTTTTTTAAAATATTTTGGAGGGACGCTGATGAGCAGCTAACAAGAGAGACACGTCTTTTCATCACTCCACGCTGACAGCCAAAATTAATAGTAAAATAAAGTATTAAAATACCTCATAGCAACTCAAACACAGCAGCAGTAGGTGTTGGAAGGGGCCATGGATGAATTTATCACCCCCAATCCTGCCAGAAGTCAGAGGCTTATGGGTAAAATGAACAAGAAGGCAACGGCGAGTGGATCGGGAGAAAATGCAGGCCTGGTCTCTCTTTCCGCCGCGGAGGTTGCCGCGTTTGGCCGGGAGCTCATTGGTCAGGTTATTGCAGCTTTGGAACCATGCCTGATAAAGCTAGAAGACAAATTAGATTCCTGTCTACAAGAAGTGCTGGAGCAACAAACTCTGCAAGGGAATCTGTTAGCTGAAGCCGAGGAACGAATTTCTCATTTGGAAGATGAACTCATGCAAGTTCCAGGGCAAGTGCTAGCTCTACAGAAAGAGCTCGAGGAGTTCAAGGAAGCTCATGAATGGTAGAAATTTAAAACAAAGTAGGAGGGAGAGGGGAGGAAAGGAATAGTTCATGTTGTTGTTTCAGTAGTTGTTTCTATGTTTACAGATGCAATCGATTGTGTGTATGGTCATCTTGTGGTACAGTGCAAATGGGGTTTGGGAGACTGGGCTGTCCGCCCTGAAATGCTCAGAAGGACAGTCTGATCGCTCCAAAGGGGGGTGCACAGGGAGACTCAATGGGTTAAATATTGCTAACATACAAAATATAAATATTACCTCTTGGAATATCAAGGGGATAGCAAGTCCAATAAAGTGAACCGCTCCTGACTGCTCTTAAAAGGGCAGGGGCACAGGTGGCCCTATTTCAAGAAACCCATCTCACGGATGTAGAACATGCCAGACTGGTCCGGACTTGGGTGGGGATATGCTACGCTGCATCTTATTCCTCCCACAAGTGTGGAGTGGCAATTCTTTTACATAGAAACCTCCCCTTCGAAGTTAAAAAGACAGTTAAAGACCCGGAAGGTATGTTTTTATTTCTGGACTTTTGAATGGGGAACGGGTTACATTTGGATGTGTTTATGCCTCGGTCGTACACGAGCCGCAGTTTTATGTGTCTTTGCTGGACTTGCTTATTAAGGAACAATTTCCAGGGCTAATTTTTTTTTGGGGGGGGGATTTTAACTGGACAATGGACACGTGTATGGATCACTCAGAGGGAAAGGGAAGAACATCAGAAATTATGTGCCAATGGTAAATAGGGCTTGCTGACCTGGATTTGGTGGATGATTAACGAACAGTTAACCCAGGTGCCAGAGTACACATTCTATTCTAATCCACACAAGACATGGCCCCAACAGAACATATATATATATATATATATATATATATATATATATATATATATATATATATATATATATATATATATATATATATATATACGCCTAAAATTGGTATGATAGAATCTAGGATGTTTCGCATAGCCCTATCCACATATCTGACCATGCCATGGTGGTTTTGAAATTAACCAGTGGATGGAGTAGGGAGGGGCCCCCGCAATGGAAATTCCCCATGTACATGATTAAAAACAAAGATTTTAAAGAATACCTGGAAGAACAGTGGTGGTATTATGTGGAGACCAACATTGACCCAGATATATCTAAGGTCATCTTCTGGGAGGCTGGGAAGGCTTACATGAGGGGGGCTATTATAGCATACATGGCCAGAGTGAAGAGACAGAAAAGGGAAAAACCGGAGGAGCTGGAGCAGCAGTTAAAAAGTTTGGAAAAAAAAAAAAGTGGGAGGGGAGCAAGGAGAGGCAGTAAAACTGCTGGTGACAGCAAGGGAAGCCCTGAACAGACTGCTTGAGGAAGAGACAGAAAGGACCTGTGTGTTTATTTTATTTTTATTTTTTTTGCCAGCGTCAGGTGTTCAAATGGGGGAACAAACCAGGCCCGTTTTTAGTGCAACACGCATCCTGGGGGTTGGGAACAGGGAAGGGCGGATGCGTACAGATTTAAAGGACATCGGGGCTGTTTTAAATCCTTCTATGAGAAATTATAGTGGGCAGAATATAAGGGCAAGGAGGTGGAAATACAGGAATTTTTAGAGGGTCTACAGCTGCCTAAAGTCTCCGAAACGCAGAGGAACAACTGTGCTGGCCCATTGCCAGGGCAGAAATCTTGGGGTGATCCAGAAATTACAACAGGGGGAAAGCTAGTGGCCCAGATGGCTTCCCAGTGGAGTATTATAAATTATTGGGGGGTCACTTAGCGGATACACTGTGTGGGATGTTTGCAATAGAGGAAGGAGTGGAGAAACCCAGGTTACCCGAGACCTATTATGATGCCAACATATGCTTACTACCCAAACCAGACAAGGATGAGAAAGATTGTACAGCATATAGACCCATTTCCCTGCTGAATTGTGATTTTAAAATCTTAGCAAAAGTGTTGACTACTAGATTGGAGGGTGTCCTACCGGACTTGATTCACCCAGACCGGATTTATTAAGGGTCGCCAATCATATCATAATATGCGTAGGTTACTTAATGTTATCTGGAAGGCGAGTCAAGGACAGGAGAAGGGGGGGTATTGTCACCATGGATGCTGAAAAAGCATTTGATAGGGTGGAATGGGACTGTTTGTTCCAGGTGATGGCCTGATTTGGTCTGGGTGATTCTTATGTGGGATGGGTGAGGGCAATGTATGAGAAACCCAGAGCAGGAATACTGGCAAATGGAGGCCTATCAGCGCAGTTCAGTTCAGTTTGGGAAGAGGGACGAAATAAGGGTGCCCTCTTTTGCCACTTCTGTTTGCCCTGGCGATTGAACCCTTGGCAGTGGCAGTGCGCCAGCAAGAGCAGGTGAAGGGGGCGGGGAATTCCGTGCATAAAGTTGCTCTTTATGCAGATGATATGCTCTTGTTAGTTAGAAACCCACAGAGATGTATGGTCCCTCTGTTATCCCTTATAGATAAATTCGCCAATTTCTCTGGCAACAAGATTAATTTGGAGAAGTTGGAGATGATGGGTTTCCCCGAGGTAGACAGAGAGGTGGAGCAGTTAGGGCTGAAGGTGGTGCAGAATGGGTTCACATATTTGGGGATATGGGTGGGTTGGGGACTTGGTTCCCTATATAGATTGAACTATTTCCCCCTGATAAAGACTATTGTGGCTGACCTTAGAAGATGGGTGCAGCTTCCGGTATCAAGGTTAGGAAGGATAAATTTGGTTAAAATGAATATTCTCCCTAGGATTTTGTATCCAGCGCAGATGCTACACTTGGGATTAACAAAGGGAGATGTTAAAAGGGTAGAGAGCATTTTCTCGAAATTCATTTGGAGGGGGAAAAGGCCGAGAATCAGCTTACAAAGATTAAAAGCTGACAGGAGTTGAGGAGGACTCAATTTCCCAGATCTCTGTAACTACCACCTGGCAATACAACAGCGGTGTGTGGCAGACTGGGTGCATCGCCCACTGGTGGCTAGTTGGGTGAATTTAGAACAGAGGGGAGCCCCAGGGAGACTCTCATCATATTTACATAGTAAAGGTTTACGGGCATACAGAGTGGTGGGCAGTTGCAATCTGTTGGTAGAGGCAGTGTTGGAGGCCTGGGGACGGCTTAAGAGGTTAAAAGCGATGGGCCCAGGGGAGACATTGGGTTCCCAGCTACTGGCAAGAGCATTCTTCCTGCCCTGCCTAGAAGATGGAGGGTTTAAGGAGTGGGAGGCAAAAGGAATAAGTAGTGTAGGGCAGCTGGTGGTAAAGGGAAAACTGTGTACCTTTAAAATTTACTTTTAGAAGGGCAGCATTTATACCGGCACTGCAGGTTCGAGCATTCGTAGGGAATTTGGACAGAGGGGGCCAGAATAACTTTAAACCTGACCCTGTAGAACAACTAGTGTACCATGCTAAGAATGACCCCAAGGGTTTTTTGGGGAAAGCTGCCAAACAGGGTAAACAAGGGTTGCCTGATATGACGGGTAACACAGGAGTTCTATGGGAAAGAGATTTGGGGCAAAGCATATCCTGAGGAAAACTGGAAGGTGATTCTTCACATGCCAGAAGGAATTATGGTTTGTAACAAATTTAGAGAGGCCTTTTACAAGTTTTTGCACAGGTTGTACTACCCCCTCCCCCCCACCATTGTACATAAAGCACAACCCCTGGTATCCCCCATCTGTGGGAGGTGTGGGAGAGAAAGGGGCACTTATATTCATTGTTTCTGGACCTTCCCGGTTCTGGTGAAGTTCTGGGAGGGTGTGGCAGAGGAGGTGGCTCAGATGGCAGGCACACCGCTAAGGGGAGAGATCCACTTACATGCTTGTTTGGGGTGGAGGTAGAAGAGGAGAAGGAGTGGGTTCCACTGCCCAGATGGATGAGGACAGTATTTGTGCTGGCACGCTGCTGTATCCAGGATTCCTGGGTCTACAACATTAAGCCCACAATGTTGCAGTGGCGCCAATTAATGCTGCACACTCTGGCCTTGGAAAGATTAACATTGGTTGTTAGAGATAGGGAGGAGGCCTTCCTATGGGGATGGACTCCGTTCCTATCCTTTTTAAGTGTGGCAGAGGGGATGATGTTGTGGAATGGAATGGGCCTACGAAGCAGGGTATATTGTCATGGTAGACTAGATCCACTGACTGGACCCATTTATTATTGGAGTTGTAGGAAACCAAAACATGAGACTGTTGGAGCAGTGGCTGCCTTTTAAGACCCCATAACACAATATAAATTAACATAAAATAATATAGTAAGATAATATGATATACTGCACTGTTTTGATTTATGGAGAACACGGTTAGATTGATTGTAACCGATTGATTGCATCTGTCTGTTTGATATTTGTTTGTCTGTATATGTCCACTTGTTGATGTGTGTATTGTATTTTTGAAAACTGAATAAACAGATTATTAAAAAAAAATAATATTTTTGGCTCCAGATTTTCAAAATAGTATTCTTATGACCCAACCTCATTAACCTGGTAGGTAAAAATGTTCAAATGACTGCCAATACATCATTTCATGCTATAGGTGCAAAAACAAGTTTCAGCCAGGATGTGAAAAAAATACACCTGTAACATTCAATGGGGTGATGTGAAAAAATGGGTATGTTGGAAATTTGGGATCAAAATATTGAAAATTACCAAAGTCATGAGCAAATGTAGAAACATTTGAATGTATGCTCATAACTTAGTTATTTTCGCATATTTTTTCCCCCAAAATTTTCAGTGGGGCCTTTTTGGGAACCTATCTCATGAACAAGGGCAGTGAAATTATGTAAATCAGTCCTGAAAAGTGATTTCGAGCAGCAAATGTGAAATCACCTTCTGGGCCAGATTTACATAATTTTACCACCATTGTTCATGAAGTGTGGTCCCATAAACTCCATGTGGAAAATTAGGGCAAAAAATATGTAACCATGACCAAGTTATGAAGAAAAATTCAAAACATATTGAAATATGTTATATGGCACTTACTTGTTTTTCCTCCGTTCCTGGTCAAGTATTGAAGAGTGAAGCTGTGTTTTCAGTCCAAAGAGGATTACGGCGTTGGACCTTGGCTAAGTAAGTATAGGGTAAGGGGGGGGGGGACAGGTGGGGAGTAGGGACAGTGGCAGACAATGAGGGACTATTTTTATTTCAGGGTTAAAACATAAAGTCATGGGGTGGTTTTCTTCTGATACTGGGGATTGGGAACCCCGTTGTCAGCAAGATACTTGTGGGCACCAGGGGTGGGCACCCCCTGTGTTGCAGACTGCTGGCTCTGGGGAGAGGGAGGATGTGTACACCAACATCGTGGACAGGACACCCTGGTGTCGGCAACTTGAAATTACAGGGGTTTGTGGGGGGGTAGGACCTCATGGGGTGGGGGGAACAAACCGAAATCAGGGGTTGGCACCCCCATGTCGGAATATCTTATTAATATTTAAACTGGCACCGAGGACTGGGCACCCCGTTGTCCAGATAAAGTCTCTCATGTGGCTAATGGCAAACACGTACATGAAGAAAAAAACACACAAACATGCACAGGATGCTCTGCAGGGGCAGGGCTACACACTGAAAGGTAGGGTTACCTTGCTGAATGAAAACAGCAGAAGGACATATGCAGGGAGGGAGCTGGCCCTGCCAACTGATAAACGACAGCATTTTAAACATAGAAACGTAGACTTTGATGGCAGGTAAGGACTGCTTGGCCCACATAGTCTGCCCATTTTCTTACCTATTGGATAAGCTGCAGATTCTAGTTAACCAACAGCGTACTTCCTCCTACCCCCACTATAATTGCCTTATGTCTGTCCCATGCATTCTTTAATTCCCCCACTGTTTTTGACCCTACAACCTCCTCAGGAAGGCTGTTCCACGCATACACCACCCTCTCCATGAAAAAATACTTCCTCACGTTGCCTCTGAGCCGTCTTCCCCCTCTGTCTTCAAATTGTGTCTCCTTGTTCTTGCACATCTTTTTCTAAAACATGTTCTGTTCTGGGACATTGTTGATTCCCATGAGGTACTGTACTTGAAAGTTTCTATCTTGTCCCCCCCTTCCTCAAGAGTATGCATATTAAGCTCTTTTAGTCTGTCTTCATATGGCTTCTGTTGCAGACCCTGCACCATATTAGATGCCCTCCTCTGGACTGCCTCTATCCTGTCTTTGTCCTTGCAGAGAAGGGGTCTCCAGAACTGCACGCAGTACTCCAGATGGGGTCTCACCAGTTGTCTGTACAGAGGGATAACAACTTCCTGTTTTCTACTGGTGATGCCTCTCCCTATACACCCAGTATCCTCCCCAGCCATCCTTATTGCCTTCTCACATTGCTTGCCTACCTTAAGGTCGTCTGATATGACTACCCCAGGTCCCTTTCCATTTTTGTTGTTGTTAGTAGCGTGCCCCCCCCCCCCCAAATTGTGTACTCTTCCCCTGGGTTTTTGTTTCCCAGGTGCATTACTTTGCACTTCTTTGCATTAAATCTAAGCTGCCATACTTTTGACCTTGCCAAGTCCCTTCTCATCCTTTCCACCCCTGCCTTTGTGTATCGACCCTGTTGCAGATCTTTGTGTCGTCTGCAAAGAGGCATACTTTTCCTTCCAGCCCCTCTGCAGTGTCTCATTAAAGAGGACTGGCCTCAGTACTGAACCCTGCAGTACCCCACTAGTAACCACCCTTTCTTCAGAGTGTACTCTGTTTACTGTTACCCTCTATGTCCTGTTGTCCAGCCAGTTTGTTACCCAGGCTACCACCCTGAGACCCACTCCCAGGCTGGCTAACTTGTTTTATTAATCTTTTATGTGGGACTGTGTCAAATACCTTGCTAAAGTCTAGGCCATATCTATAGCCCCTCCCTGGTATACTACATTGGTCACCCAGTCAAAGAAATCTATTGGATTCGTCTGACATGACCTTCCCGCTGTGAATCCATGCTGCCTTGGGTCCTGTGCCCCACTGACCTCTAGGTACTCAACAATTCTTTCTTTCAAAAGTGATTCCATCATTTTCCCTACCACTGAGGTCAAACTAACAGGTCTGTAGTTTCCTGCCTCTGTCTTGCTCCCACTTTTGTGAAGGGGAATCGCATCTGCCCTCTTCCAGTCCTCTGGTACCACACCATCCTCCCATGATTTGTTAAAAAGGGTAGTCAGTGGTGTCACTCAGTCTCCCCTTAGTTCTTTCAGAATGCTGGGGTGAATCCCGTCAGGGCCCCCATTGCTTAGTCCATCTTGAGTTTTAGGAGTTCTTTCAGGACCCTTTCTTCTGTGAATGGACTGGTATCGAGCCCCCTGTCCAGAGTGCTTCTATTGTTTGGTTTCATAAGATGACCATGTGACTTCATGTGGTCGTAAAAATTCAGTTATCTTTAGAATGCTGATTTTTTTTGTGTGTATGTGTGTATGTATGTGTGTGTGTGTGTGTGTGTGTGTATATATATATATATATATATATATATATATATATATATATATATATATATTTTTTTTTTAATTGCGCATGCTCACAGACTAAACATTTTTTTCCTTAAGTATTTTAAAAACTACTTAAGCTTGGTCAATAAAAGCACAAAATCACATGGCCTTAGGCTGAACTCTATCAAACCTGCAAGTTTCAGGTTTCAAATCCCACTAGTTTTTTAGTTATTGTTGAGCAAAGAAAAAGGTCTTAATTTTGGTGATTTTTGTGTGTTTTGTCCCTCTGTGCATTCCAGATTTTAAGTAAATCTGTTGAACGGGGGCAAAGTTATTAAGGTGCAAAAATTGGGGTTTAACATTAAAGTGCTTCCTCAACCCTAATATACAGGGGCTGTCATGCCTATATAATATATGCTTTCTTTTTATGCTCCCTTCCTGTCTCTCGCTTCAGTCTCCCTCGGGGACACCCATGGGGTACCCAGTATCCCTGTAGCCCATGCCACAATGTCTGCCTGCATGGAACCTTGGTTATACTCCCTTGAAGGGTAGGGGAATGTACCCCTACATTTTGTATGTCACCAAGTAGCATCCTGGGTGGTAGTGCAGGGCGGAGATATTCTGGGGTCCATCGTCTCTGGAGCTTGGGACCAGGGGTTAAATTGGGCAGGAGCCCACAGTAATACATTTCCACCACCTCTTAAACTGTATGACCGTTCAACCACCTCTGTCCTCTTTCTCCACTGACTACTATAGGAGTTCCACCACCTAGAAATGACCATTCCACCACTTAGAACTTTAGACGCAAGAGTTCTGCCACCTAAACATTGCCAGTTTACTCACTGCTTGGAACTTTTTTTTTCTCTTTGCTGCCACCAGCGGCCCAGAACCTCAGCCCGGTCATGGACCCTCGTTTCCACCTCCACATTGGACGCCCACTCACTGTCCCTGGCTTACCTCCCAGGGCGGGTTATGCACCAGCCCTCAAGGTGCTGAAGATGACTGGATAGTCAGAAGGGTCCGTCCTGAGGCTGATTGAAGCTCGAGGCGGGCTTCATCTAGGGTGGCAGCAGCTTGTTTTTTCCCGTGTATTAGTGAGGAGCGTTGTGACATCCAGTGTCCACCCCGCCCCTGAGCTTGCTTGCGTGTCGGTGCGTGTGGTACACCCAGCCCCGCTTAGTGTCCGCATTGCGCTGAATGTTTCACCTCCCTCCGGAGAGGGAGAGCAGTCAGACGCTCAGACCTTTTCCTGCCGGTCTGGTCGCTCCCTAACCCGGTCATCAGTGTTGCAGGTGGCACCTCCTGCGCCAGCGGTCAGTCTCCTTTTTTTTTTTTTGGGTTCTCACCCCTGGGACATCACATATACTGTCATGAAGAGCATGCATGAATAAACTGTACCTATGTTAACGATGTCCCAGCCCTCCTTTGGCACTCAGACAGCACTACCACCTGTGGGCACACAGGTGACAGCATCTCAGTGCAGTACAGTACATTTCCTCGGTGGAAGACAGTACATTCTCTGTCCCCTCTGAGATGGATAGCATCCCCTGGGATGCTCGGTCTCTTCTCCCCCCCCCCCAAGCTTGATGACCCAGGCTTGTTCCAAAACCAGGTCACCAGCATCGTGAATGGTAGCCCTACCGCTGTGCCGACAGGGTGGTGACACATTAAAGCTGGCTCTTATTGAATTTTCTGCAGTTACTCTTGATCCTTCGGACTGAAGGCAGTCACTTGGATTGAGTCCTCCCCAAAGTAGGTGTTGCTAGAAGAAAACTGAAGCTTTCAGTCTGGAAGAGTTGCCCGTTATGCTTCAGGCTTCCTCTACCTCTAAAGCGGAGGAGCATCCGTTTCTTGCGGCTTTGTGCATTTAATGTATCATTGTTGTTTACTTTTGACATATCAGAATCCAGCAATAGTATTCTATTTGTCGCCCCAGAAGGAAGGTCGGAAAGGGTTAAGGTGTGCTTTGGGGGTTGGTGGGGGCTGTGTGTAGGTTTCTCACGTAATGGCTCCTACATTTGTCTCCATATAGTCCCTGCATTATCAGTAGCTAAGTGCTTTGAGACAATCCACTTGTAATGTAAAACCACATTTCGTTGGGTTTTGTTCTGTTCTTTCTTTCTAATGCAGTTGTATCAGAGTCTGCTCAATTTTGTTCTTTTATCCTGTTCCATCCCATTCTCTTCTGTTTTATCCTCTTTCACCCCATTCTCTTCTACTTTACCTTAGAAAATGGACTAAGGCTTTCCTGGGCACTGACTGGTTGATGTCAGTGCCAAGGTGAGTATCTGTCAGACAACAGATCCCTGGTTTAAAAAAAAAAAGTGCCAGTGCCAACCAATCTAATTGCAGAAATCAAGGTGCCACTCAGACCGGCCACCATTTATTTTTTTGTTTACTGAGTGAGCTTTCAGCTGGTAGCCAGTCTGCTTCTCTTCCCCCTGCCAACAGTTTAGTTTAATTAAACATAAAGTAAAACACCAATCATGTACTGTTTTAAATGCTGCAATCACTAAATATTCTCCCCCACATACCTAAAAGACGTCTTCTCCATTGCTCTCCGCTGGCTGCATGACCAGACACCCGCTCTCTGAACTGCAGCGTGTCTCCATCTGCATTAGACCAAAAGAAGAAACTACCACTTCTCTCATGCAGTCTCGCTCCTGCTAACTGGTATAGCACAGCAAAACGCTATGCAAAATAGGGTAATGCCAATCATTTCCAGAAATGTGTAGCAGTAGACTACTAATCATTTTTTTTTTTTTTTTTAAAGTGGCTGCGTGGCACAGTAGATATTAATGAAACAATATACATTTTAAAAATGTTGCTAATTGTTCTGTGCCAGGTGCTATGCATTGTCCCAGATGAATAGCACTTTCATGCATAAAATAGTTAATCAATTTTTGTGGCTTATTTAATACCCTGGATAGCACTCGTGTTGAACATACTCCGTGGTGAGGTGCTTTGTGAGAGATGGTGACAAGAGGCTAGTAAATAACAAAGAACGATTTTAAATAGAGCAAGTGAGTTGCTGAGTCTCAGCTTTATTTCCAGATTTTGAAAATTTAATATTTTAGGTCAGCAAGAATCTGTCTGGAGCTTCCATCCTGGGACCACACTGAGTGCATACTTATTTATTTATTGAACTGGATTTTGTTAACCGGGTAGGCCCATTGAGACTGAAAGTCCCTTTTTCAGGGGCGACCTGGATTAGTTGTCAGATAACAAAGTAATAATACACAGCAGCGACACAGTATAAATAAAACATCTGGACATTGCAGTACAATACAGTAGGTGTTAGCAAAGTATAACAGTAGTAGAAGATGTACCTAAGGTGAAGTGGAACCATAATATGATTGAGCAGCATAACCATTGGGTATAGATAACATAACAATAGAGAACAATGTTAACATAACAATGTCACTTAACAGTGTAATAATTTAACACCTTGTTGGTAGCAGTTGCATTGACCGACTGCCCATGTAAAGAGATTTTACACTGGATTTGAAGCTGGATAAAGTTTTACAATCCAGAGTATCAGAAGGAAGGTTGTTGCATGTTGAAGGAGCAAAACAGGCAAAGGATCTGCTACCAGACTTTGATTTGGGAACCTCCAGCAGGATACTGGATAAAGAGCAAAGAGTTCTGCTGGTAGGCCACCCTTACGGCGACACCAACACAGCGAAATGCACACCTGTTGGCAAAATCGACACTTTGCCGATGGGTCACTCTGTTGGTGTGCCCGAGACAGGGTCATGCTGTCTCCCGTTCCTGCACTTCCACCCCAAATCAACTCTGACTGGAGTTGAGAATCCTAAAGATGGGGGTGTTGGAACAGGATTGAGACTACACAGGAATCATGTAGACCGCAACTTGCGGTTGACATGATTCCTGTCGGCGAGATGCCAGTCGACATAAAGGATGTTGAACCGGCATGGTACAGCCAGTTCTCCTTAATGGCTTAATTTTTAGAAGGTCTTTCAGGCTAGGAGGGTGGTGCCAGATGCTAGCTTGTGCATTAGATGCAATGCAGGAAATTCTAATTTACATTTGAAGGGGGTTGCAATTAACCAGTGAGAAGACCCTACAGTGATGCTCTCTGCAGGAGACACCTGCAGCGAACTGACCAATTTGTAAGCAATAACCCATGACCAGGTGTGCGGATAGTCTTATATAATCTTTTGAGCTTACTGAGCTCCATTTCCCTGACGGAACATAGCACTGGAGCTCCATATAGTAACATAGAAACATAGACTTTGACGGCAGATAAGGACCGCTTGGCCCGCCTAGTCTGCCCATTTCCGTACGTACAGGATAAACTACAGATCCTAGTTAACCAACAGCCTATTTCTTCCTACACCCCACAAAAATTGCCTTATGTCTGTCCCATGTATTCTTGAATTCTCCCACAGTTTTAGACCCCACAACCTCCTCAGGAAGGCTGTTCTATGCGTCCACCACTCTCTCTGTGAAAAAAAATACTTCCTTACATTGCCCCTGAACTGCCCTCACTCTATCTTCAAATTGTGTCCCCTTTTTCTTGCACGTCTCTTTTTCTAAAAGATGCTACCCTCTTGGACTTTGTTGATTCCAGTGAGGTACTTAAAAGTTTCTATCTTGTCCCCCCCCCTTCCTTTCCTCAAGTGTATACATATTAAGCTCCTTTAGTCTCTTTCCTCGTATGGCTTCTCTTGCAGACCCTGCACCATTTTAGTTGCCCTCCTCTGGACTGCCTCTATCCTGTCTATGTCCTTGTGGAGATGGGGTCTCCAGAACTGGATGCAGTACTTCAGATGGGGTCTCACCAACTGTCTGTACAAAGGGATAACAACTTACTGTTTTCTGCTGGTGATGCCTCTCCCTATACATCCCAGTATCCCCCAGCCCTCCCTACTGCTTTCTCACATTGCTTGCTAACCTTAAGGTCATCTGATATGAGTACCCCCAGGTCCCTTTCCATTTTTGTTGTTGTTACTACCTCACCCCCATTGTGTAATCTTCCCCTGGGTTTTTGTTTCCCAGGTAGCTTAGGTAGGAGGATACTTGTTAGTGATGGATAGTTGTGCAGATGAGATGGTCTTTAATCCGGAACACAAGTCCAAGCTTCTGATGGATGGATTTTGACAATTGTTCAATATGTGTCTTGAAATTTAATTCCTAGTCAAGGTAGACACCCTGGTATTTTGTAGTATCAACTATCTCTGTGTGAGAGTTGGATATGGAAGTTATATTAAATATATTACTTTTGTTCACGCCCAGCTTCTGGAGCCGAACAGCATGGTCTTAGTCTTTTTGGAGTTCAATACCGATTCCTACCAAACCACTCTTCAAGTGTCCTAAAATCCTCGGCCAGACCTTCATTTAAAGAGGCAGGATCGGAATGACTTTAGTACTGTGTCATCTGTGTAAAGGAGCGCCTTAGCACCACCACAGTTTTCTGGCAGGTCATTAATGAAGAACAAGAAAAGCAAAGGGCCAAGTATTGAGCCTTGTGACCCATGGTGCTAAGCTTAGTCAGCAGTATATCATGGTTAACTGAGTTGAAAGCTTTTGTTAAATCAACAAAGATGGCTCCAGTTGCAAGGCCTGAGTCCATTGTCCGAAAGATTCTGAAGTTATTTGTATTAAGGCAATATCAGTGCTATGGTTGAACCTAAAACCATGCTGAGCTGAGTGCAGGATGCTATGTGTGTCCAGAAACTTTTTTTAACTGATTGTAAATGAGTCGTTCTTGAATTTTGGCCAGTGGGCAAAGCAGAGAAATGGGTCTATAGTTTTTGATAGGTACCTTGTCTCCTCCCTGTGGACAGGCACTACCAATGCAACTTCCCCATATAGTAGGTACCTTGTCCTGGGTCGGGTAGCTGACATCTGATGAGAGAGAGAGAGAGAGAGAGAGACATGAGGCTAGTAAAACAACGAAGAATGATTTTGAATCAAACTGCAAGGGGGAGGGCAGTGGTGGGGCGGGGTGGTGAGAGAGAGAGAGAGAAAATGAAAAGGAACATCACATTCCCCATGAACAGTTGAACACCACAAAACACAGTAGCACTCTTTTTTTGCTAATACCGACAGTAGAAGGACTACTTTTACAAGAAACTTTTTTTTAATTGAAATCAGCTATCTACAAAATTTTTCTGTTTCCATTTTCTAATTTTTTTTTCTAAAATACAACCTAAAACCCATTTTTTAAGTGCAGTAATACCCTCCAGGGTGGGTGATATTGGCTATACCCACCCTTTCAGGGGCTATAAGGCCCTCTGCCTGTGCATCAGGCCTCATTGTGTCCCTGGGTGGGTGAGTATCGCTCAATACCACCGCCCTCCTGGTGGAGTGGCACCCCTGACTTAGCACTTCCCGTGTCTAGCTGTACAAGGTGTGTAGCGATTATCTGTAATTGCTAGGCGCTCATGTAATCTCATGTATTTTGTTGTACTCTCTGTCATGGTGTTTACCTGATGCTAACCTACCTCCCTACTGCTGATTTTATATCCTGCTTGTTGTATACCTTACCTTGTAATTGACAGTTGTACCATGTTGCTGTTCCACCCACTTGTACGTGGGCCTGAATGTACCTTGACCCTGTATTGTTGTTTCCTAAGTACTCTGTAACCTCCCGGGTCACACCTGAAAATAGGCACTTGCTGTCTAGTGTACTAACCTGGTTAACAAAAACAAATAAATAAAATAAATAAATTATTGCTTGCCTGTTACACTCTATTCTGTTCAGTTTCATCTTGTTCCACTCCATTTTTGTTCTTTTTTTATCCTGTCCTGTGCTATTTTGTTCATTTTTATTGTGTTCCACAGTAGTGTTTGGTCTTGACTTGTTCCACTTCATTCTGTTCTGTTTTATCCTGTTCCACTCCATTCTGTTCTGTTCTGTAATACTTTGAGCCTGTTTTTCTGATGTTTTCAAAACCGTTTTCTTCATGTCTCGGAATATAGAACTTGCTCTTAACATTTCGTAATGCGAAGAGCAAGGTTTCTTCCTAGACCAATTACAGTCGCAATCTCCAGTAGTGCTATGGAAGCGAGAGCTGAGCTGTCATAGCAGCTGAGAGACTCGTGGCAATTCAAAATTGGCAGTTTGAACCTTGATAAGGCATTCCCATATGAACCTAGCAGTTGAAGTTGAAAACCAGGCTAAAATTGTTTTATAAAAAAAAAAATAACATAACCCCTCACCCCCTTCGTTAGAGCATGCATATTGTCAACACCAAGTTAGTTCAGTGACATCAAGGGCACAAGAGTGAAGCATTCTATTCAGTTTCATCTTGTTCCACACCATTTTGTTCTGTTTTATCCTGTTTCATACTATTCTGTTCTGTTTCATCTTGTTCCACGCCATTCTGATCTGTTTTCTCCTGTTCCATGTCTTTTTGTTCCGTTTTCTCCTTTTTCCGTATCTTTCTGTCCTGTGTTATCCTCTTCTATTCTGTTCTGCTAATGGAGTGTAAGGAGAATGCAGTCAGTGTATAGCTTAGCATGTCTGATTATTGAAAACATAACAAAAAATACTAGAGAAAGCCATTGATCCAATTTCTGGTTGGGGCTATAAATTCTGTCAGTGACAGAAACCTTGGTAGACCTGCTTCCTATCATGCTCTTTTTCTCTGAATCACATTTCTTGATCTCTAAGACATCCGCCAATAGACAGGGCATTAAAATTTAAAGAGAGAGTTTATGTTTTACAGATAAGTGCTTTTGCTTAGATTAAAAGCAAACCGTGATTTTGATAAATGTAGTCCAAAATTAAAGTACTTACTTTACAGAAAGCTGCAGTTAGCAGAACAGTTATGTAAATTAGATGCATATCTCAAGATTTCTTTTTCCCAATTTAATCAGATTTAAAATTTGTTAGCCACTGCACTGTGGCAGAGTTGCAACAAATTATGAAAAAAAAAAACCTGCTATAACAAGTTGCTGAAAATGTT
Organism: Neoceratodus forsteri; assembly: GCA_016271365.2. Taxonomy (NCBI): domain Eukaryota; kingdom Metazoa; phylum Chordata; order Ceratodontiformes; family Ceratodontidae; genus Neoceratodus; species Neoceratodus forsteri. The sequence continues at coordinate 1,419,689,361 of CM028129.1, forward strand.
AGATATATGGTAAGTTTATTTTACAACTTTTTTAATTATTTACAATCCTTGTAGTTTGATATGAGATATGAAGCATTAGTGTCACAGAGTGCTTCATGAGACGCTGATGCTGTACTTAAAGGTACTTATAATTGGAAGGTCTCCTACTGATTAGTGTGTCATGAAACCACTGTAATCTGATATCCTGCTGGTTCCGTTGCTCCTTTACACTGGCATAAAAGTAGATGTTTTTCATCTTCATGCAGGTCTCGTACACGTGCTTTATTTATTTTTGTGTTAGTTCATTTTGACTGCGAAACCTGATTTCAGGCAGCTGAAACCATTGCACAGTGATCCCTGAGTTTTGTGGCCTATGTAGGCATCAATTTACATACATCGCAGTAGACTAGGTATTATCTTTATTTGAACAGTGATAAAAGGCTATTGCAGAATTAAATGGCATACAGAACATTTATATAGTTCTTAAACATTTTTCGAAATGTATAGCGATGTAGAAAAACCAAAACTGTGCAGAATATTGAAAGTGCATTAACAACCAGCATTGATTTTTCCAGATTCGTCAGTCAGAGAAACAGGAGGAACAAGTCCCCCTTTAAATTTTCCCTAGCATGTAGTACAATACTTAGTCCAATAATCACCATGGGGAAAAATTCCAACTTTACCAAAACTGCTCTAAGGGGCAGAGATTGTAACATTAGAAAATGCTACGCTGGCGTGTGTAACGTAAACTAGTGTACCAATTTTGAAGGTACGGGTTGGGCCTGGTTACCTGCATTCCTTGGCACCATATGGGACAATTAGTATGTCGTAGTAGTTTTTTCCTTCCACAGATTGATAGCATTTTGCAAGTCTGCAGACTACACTAAATTGAGAGTGGTTGTGGACAGTCACTGGAAGACTATTTAGTGTTTTGTTGATGGCAAGGAGGGCTGAACTTTAATTTCTGTTTTCAGCCTGGTTCAGGAAAGGGGTACAGATTCAAACCTACTGATATTGAACCAGATTAAGCAGCTGGTGGGTTTTGAGTGAATGGAGGACATTTTGCCAGGACCCTGGCAATCCATCTGCTCTTTTCAAGTAGTGCCATAGGATCTTTTTTTCCATAGAGGTTTTTCTCCCCTGCCATGTCCATCCTTTAAGGATACACCCAGGTCCAAGGGATGTACTCCGTTCAGGCATTGTGTCCCCAATCTCTCCTGGCCCCAGCAATTCTGGTTACTTCCACGGCGAGGGATCTGAGGTGAGGGCCATCCTCCCACTGAGGGAGTCCACTGTGTGGACTGGGATTCCGTGCTGGCGGGCACTAAGACCCAGGAGAATGTAGGTCCCAGATCATCATTTAGATGGGAGTTTTCCTGGGTCCCTCCCGCCTTCCCTGTGTAAGCGCAGCCTGTTTCAGCCTTGCACTCCTGAATCATGTCCCCTGCATCAGAAACAAGCTGCTTTGCCTAGTGCAGGGGTCACTGTGGCACCAGAGCTTGCCATCAACCGCCACACGGCAGCAATCTCAGCTGGGCCTGCCTCCTGATGCAGCAATGCTGGCTCGCTCCCGAATCCTGGTCATTTGCACCGCAGCGTGATATGCTGCTGCTGCTGGGTCATCAGGGCAGCTCTGCACCTTGGGATCTTTAGCATTTTACCTGAACAACCACTGTGACAGGCAGATAGGGCCTTAGCTTTACGTCTCATCCAAAAGAGGCTTTCCACAGGAAGATTGAAGGAACTAGACAGAGGGCCACTCAATGGCTCAGTGGGTAGCACTGTGCACTCCCACGTCGGTGACCTGGGTTCGGAAGCGAGCTCGGGAGCCAGTCGGGTGACCCCAGGGTTGGGGATGCGCTGCTGAATGGCAGCGCTCCCAGTCAAGGAGGGATGGTGTCTGGTTCTGCCACATCAGCGACCCCGAGGTGGGGCAGGAAGCTTGCTTCTCCCATAGGGGTACACTAGCATGCACAAGATCTGAACGGGCAGGCCTGATGTCAGTGAAGTGGGCAGGACTAGAGAAATTAGAAACCTAGGACCCCACTGACAGGATGAAGCTCCTGCCTGTTACAGGCCCCACATGACCGACTGGGTCCTGGCTTCCAATCTGGATATGGTCACTGGGGGCAGGGAGCATGGATCTCTCTCTTCTAGCACCACCGCTGGGGCATGGGGGATTATCAGAGGCCAAGTAAGTCCTAGAGATGGTGGACGATGGGGCTGAGTGAGTCGGACACTTTCACTTCTTCTTATTTTTTCCTAATCAATGCAACAGGTGATCTTTGTATTCAGAAATTAATGCAAGCATTATGAAAACCCCCTTTTAAATTAGGCTTCAGTATGCCTTTATTGGTACTGGCACCTTTACTGCATGCGCTCCATTGACGTGCTGAAAGTGTCACTCAAATACAGTCTTGATACAAAACCCTTTTTATTTGTTTCTGATCGCTGCAGCTGGTATTCTGTTTATTCATTAAGGAATGATAGCTCTATGAAAACTCCTGTTTAATTTTTCTTTCAGCATGCCTTATTTGTACTGTCACTTTACTGCCAGCTGCTGCCTTGGTATACTGGAAGAGAAAGTGTCTGAGTATCTGAGTGTTTGACTTGCTCACACTCTCACTTTACACACTGGTTCTTTTCTTTTTGTTTCCTCTACAAATGGCTTCTTCCACATCTGTACAATGGCGCTGACTGCCTTTTCAAAACTGATGCCTAAATAGCTGATGTACCAGAGCTGTGTGAGGGATGGCAATGGATGTCACTCGCTCCACTAACATCAAACTGATGTGCTCGAGCTTGATCAGCGTGTCCTATCTTGGCAGTTTGGCAGCGATCGGGGTTGGGTCATTGAATAGCCTGTAAAAGACAGACAAAAATCTAGTAATTTTGAAACCCTGCAGTGTAAATGGTACGTGAACATCAAAAACTGTTTAAAACATGCCATGTTTACTAAACAGAGCCCTAAATGACTGCTATTAAAAAAAGAAAAAAAAATACAACTGTTTACTTGTCCAGTAAAGTGTCACTCATATAGTCTTCCAAAATAAAAAATTAAAAGTCTGCACTGAAGTGAAACGTACATAAAAGAGAGCGTGAAAGTAGAGATTTGAGTGTTTTGACGGACAGGTTAGCCAGCTGCTGTTTGTTTGAGTTACCATATGACTTATAAGTACACATAAGGACGGATGTCAGTATCCAGACAGAAACATTAGTGCTGTCATCTGTGTCAAATGCAAGTGCCAAACAAAATGAAGCTGTGCTAGGAAAAATCCTTTTGATCATTAAGGATCACACATCAACCATCAGCATTTAAAAAAAATAAATAAACATTTAAAGCATGGTGCTGCATCAAACTGCATTGTTTGTGCTGGCAGTGGAGCACATTAGCCAGAGAGTCGGATTAAGAGACAGAGATAGGGAAGGGCTCTTTTTTATATATGTGTGTGTGTGTGTGTGTATATATATATATATATATATATATATATATATATATATATATGTATATGTATATGTGTATATATGTATATTATGTATATATTTTTTTTTGGTTTGTTTTGTTACTGCCAAATGGTATACTGCTGGACCCTGGCCAGAACTGTAGCAGCGGTTATCTGATGACTTTTTCTTATCAGATTCTGGATATCGGCATCGATCCCTGTATGTACGTACTTAGTAAATCAAACAAGCAGGCGCCGACTAACCTGACAGTCAAACAGCCAAATCACTACTCCCACTTTCATGTATGTCTTACTTAAATACAAAAATATATAATTTTGGAAAAATATATGAATGACACTTTGCTTTAATTGAATTAGGCACATGGCTGTCAGTGATCAGTGCAGTGTTCAGTAGAATTTTTATCACTGCAGACTGGTCCCTGTCAGCGACTGGCTCTTCTGCTGATGACGCTGACTCACGCTTCCCTATGCCCATCTCTGGTCACTGTCCATGTGGAAGTAAAAGATCCCATGGCAAATTACTAAAGAGTAGGTAAGTTTTCCCCTGGTGTCATGGCCAGCATTCCCCATTTAGTAAAATGGGTTCATGCAACCCACCCACCAGGGCAAATCTGGAAATAAGCTATTACAGCTTAGTGTGTCTTCCCTGGTCAAAATTACAATTAACTAAATAACTAAATGTTGTTAGCAAAGTAGGAAAGCGGTCAGAGGAAGTAATACACAGTGTGCTTGGCTGTGGACAGAAAGTCCAAACTTATATTGTATACTGAAAGTGTACTTCCTCTCTGAAAAATGCAGTGTTTGAGGAAAGCATTTGGATTTTATTTACAATGCCACCTTTTATACACATTGCATCCCAAAGTAATTTACAGTGCAGGAGACCGAGAGAGAGAGAGAGAGAGAGAGAGAGAGACACACAGACAGACAGACAGAGAGACACAGACAGAGGCAGACAGAGAGAGAAATAGACACACACACACAGACAGAGAGAGAGACACACACACACACACACACACACACACACACACACACACACACAGAGAGAGAGAGAGACAGACACAGACAGAGAGAGAGAGACACACATACACTGACAGAGAGAGAGAGAGAGAGAGAGAGAGAGAGACACAGACACAGAGAGAGAGGGAGACACATACACATGTAACCCCTGGATGGCGCTATCCCAGGGGCTACTACCCCGCCTGATTTGCCACTAACAGGTTGAGGGGCCTGGATCCAATGGCGGGTGCCTCCACCCAGAGGTCAGGGTTTGCAGTAGTTAAACTTACTTGGTCACAGCCCTCTGGGACACTGCAGCCCCCCTTTCTTCCCACTAGTGGCCCACACAATATATCAGAATTACCTTCACAGTATACACTTACCCCCAGGGCTGGTTCAGGCACTGGGACCTCCTAAAATAAGATACAGTGCAACAATCACAGTACAATACTTTAACATAGACAAATACCTCAGGCAGTATAACTTTGCTGAAACAAGCAGCTCGGATTTATTTAGGGGAATATAACAAGGACAGGGGAAATCAGGTTAATTAGCTTATCACTTACTCATCTACCTATGGCTTTGTGCGAGGCCTATCCTTACCAGTTACTGTCCCTGGGTACCCAAGCCCAGTGGCTAGTCCAAACTGTGGCTGGTAGGGCCCTTTCCCACAGAGAAAAGAAAATTAGTTTAAACAGTCAGCAGTACAGTGATTCCATTTGATTCAATGTGGCAATTCAACAGGGAGCGACCCTGAATTAGTACTCACGACCTCCAAACAAGATAGGGTCTTTCAATGTCAGCAGGGCTACTCTTGAGCTCCACGAGACTCCTCACACATTTATATGGCAAACTGCAACAGGCAAAGTCCTTAATGGCAGCAGGATTCACTTGAGCTAACCAAGCCTCCTCACACATTTGTATGGTGAACAGTAACAGGCAAAAGTCCTTAATGGCAGCAGGATTCACTTGAGGTACACATGCCTCTTCACACATTTATATGGTAAAACAGAAAGTACTATACCAGGCAGGCTGCTTCTATCCCGATCGCAATTACTGCACAATACCCGAGAACACACAGCAGATTCAGTTCCTGACAGACCGAGTGCAATTCAGCAATTCTCCAGTCTTCTACAGGGTGAGCCTGGTTTCTGCTCTTCAGATATCCTTGATTCTTTCACAGGACGGATTCTAGTCCTAA